>APFE031552259.1:0-44662 GCA_000404065.3 Pinus taeda | reverse complement strand
AACCGAAGTCCTGACGCTGAGTCCTTCTCTAGAGGGTCCAGCCAGCATGTCTTCCAAGCATTCACCTTTGAAGCAATCTCCCAAGTCAAAGAGGTCTCTCTCTCACATACAAGGCAACAAGCTCATGACCTTCCTCAAGCTCAAAGCAATCCTCACACAACACACCAAAATGCCTACAAAGAGCAGCACTAATGCACTAAGAATTCCTCAATCAAAGTCTATATGTTCCAAACTAGCTGCTCATGGGCAATGGAGGAGGCTTATAAAGGAGAAGAAGTCTCCATGAATAGGTAAAGGATGAGCTTTCCCCCAAGATAAGTGGATGGTCAGTCGAACAGACATGCCAGAGAAAGGATGGCGACCTCAACAATGCTAACAACCAAGTCTGGAGGGATCTGGAAGGTTGGTTGTTAGAACAAATTCGCCCAAACAGGATCAGCGCGGGTGAGACACTGAGCTGGCGCGCTGACATCGCAGATCAACTACAGAGGAGGTCTGGTCAGCGCTCAACAGGACAAATGGAGGGTGCGTTGTCCGTAAAATGGGACCAGCGTGGAAAAGACGTGTGCTTTCGCGCTGGCAGCGCAACAGTAACACTGGCCTCCGCCTGTCAGCGCGGTTATTAAATAAACAGACGCGATGATTCATTTAACTTAGGCAAAGAGGGTTTTTTAGCCATTTTGAGGAGCATGAGCATAGGTGATTGTGGTTTCACAACACAGTGGGGAGACTGGCATGATGGCAGTGACATTTTACTGTGTAATAGATGCCCCCTAAAGCATGAAGCCCGAGAGAGTGGGAGGGGTGAAATGCTTTACAAGACTGCTGGACTGGAACACCACCGGAGAGAATCCTGCAGGCGGATACAACTGATATTTCAATTACATGTAGTCTAGGCATGGGCACAGCCATCCAAAAGACATATGGAAAAAAGGTCAGTGGTGTGGACACAGCCACCCAGCTGAAAATACCATAATGATAAGAGGTATGGTCGCAGCCATCCTTAAGAGGACTCAGGTATGGTTGCAGCCATCCATCAATGAGTCATGTAATGATGTCTCACAAAATCGCAACCTGGTCCACAATGGACTAGAACCAGGGTCTTGCGCTCCATCCGAATCCGAACAAAGTACAAGTTCAAACATGTGAATATATGCGTCGAAGTCGAACATGCTTGAACATCGTCTGATTACCAGCCATTGATGAGAGCTGTTAACAGACGCGAGAGGGGCCACCAATGATGACGATGGTCCTCAAGGTACTGTAGGTACAAACCACGGCATGTGAATGAATGGGCCGATGTCGAACACCCGCGGAGTCATTCGATCGGAGGCCAATGATGAAAACCTCGCGTCGAGCATGAAGAACCTGCCATTAAGGCATGCAGGCCCCAAGGTACATGAAGGGAGTCTCTAGGTCACTCCTGGATAATGAGCTGAAGTCGACAGGAAGTGATATTTGTCGAAGGTGGGCCATAATGTTTCCCACATCATCGACGTGAGACGGGTAGAGACAAGTTTGTTTTGCGTGAAATATCAGAGGGAGGTTATACTTGCAGAGGTCAACTTCTCTTGAACATATCGGCGGCACAACGACGGATTTGGCAGTACTTGGGGGTCAAATGATCAGAGGTCCTAACGGAAGGACAATGAGCAGATGAGTGGCCAAATAGGATAACCCAAACCCATGGAGGCAAAAGTGAAGCGAGATGAGATGTCCCCACCCAGACACGAACGCAAACAGTGCCATGTTCAAGAGCGACATACTGCCGATGACGACGATTACGGTTCCTTTATTTCCCCCACCATTTCTGGCGAGTACCCCGATTATTTTTGGATGACAAGCTTGACGGGGATAGCATATGCTTGAAGAGGCGTCATTTCGACGGGTCCCGATGTCATTTAGTTTTAACGAGTCTGACAAAGGAAGAACTCGGCGTCTTTTCATGTTTAGAGAGTTTGAAAAGACAGCTGAAAAGGAAACTCCAGGGGGGTGCTTTTTCGTACAGTTGTGTCTCTCGAGCCCGAAAAAGTATAAAACGATGCTCGAAAGAACCGCCCGACCATTACGACCGAGGAGTACTTTTCATAAATAGCGATATCGACCCGAAAAAGTAGAAAAGCGGTCGGCATCACGTCGTTTTGGAACCGATAACGAGCGCGAAACGACAAACGCCCGGCAATCTTTGTTATTTTAAACGGTCGAAAAAGAGCTTTAAAATGACCGCCACTCGTTTCTTTTAGACGAGCTGAGAGGGGGCTTGGCAATCTTTTCTCGTTTTGTGTCGGAAAAGAGCTGAAAGAAGACCTCCATTTTTATTCTCTTTAGCGAGTCAAAAAGGGAAAAAATACTCGGCAATATTTTCATATTTTACGAGTCAGAAAAGAGCTTAAAGATGACTCATCCTAGAGGAGCGAGTGGTATAAAGGGTAGCAACTGGTTCCGGCAATGGTGGAACTGCTCAAAACATGTACTGGTCAAGAGGCTGGCTAACAAAACCACTCATCGTTACAGTTCCTCAGGAAAGGATAAACAACCAAGTGAGAGCATATGATCGGCGAAAGAGATGGTAGCAATGGAATGAAACAACCAAGGCTCATCTAGCAGAATTCAGCAGATAAAAATGGCAATCACGGGATGTAAATTGGGTATGGGTTCATTTTTACACAAGCTTGAACCATGGAGAACTTTGCTTGGATTCGGTTTCATGTTTACACAAGCTTGAAACGAAAAACTATGCTTGTTATAAGTTCGCATGCCCCCATCATAATGACGCAAAACGAGGTACATGCCCCCCAAGCTTCATTGCATTCAACAAAGTGGATGGAATGAAGGTTCACCTTCGAGATCTTGGAAAGACTCGACTTGTATTTTACGAGATCTTAATCAAAAGACTCGATTTGGAAAGGGAGTTATTTCATTTTTTAATGAGGTTGACACAGTAAAAGAAATATCCTCATAACCCTTGTTTCATTTTTTAACGAGCTTGACACAAGATTAGGAACTATGCTCAACTAGACCCAGTTTCATTTTTTAAGGAGCTTGACATAGGAAAGCGAACTGTGCTCTGAACAAACTTCATCATAATGAACAGGAAGTCGTTGCTTCCAAGAAGGCCACTCCCGGTGGAAGGATAACGTCTTGGAAGTCAGGACCCAATGCCCTCAGGACACTATGCACGGCGGCATCATCGCTGGAGACAGGCACGGGGCAGATACAACCAGTGGAGAAAAACCAGGAGGGGACGACAACTGCGCAGGAGGCACCGAGGGACTAAAGAATGATAATTGATTTATAGTCATGATCCTTCCATCGTGTGGAAAGCAGACCACACGGAAAAGTGAAGAGACAAGGGCCCCCATGGCATAAACATAGTCACGGCCAAGGAGAAGACTGAAGTCTAAAGCACCTTGGGTAACCAGTACGTCTGTATAGACGGTTTTGCCTCCCAAAGTAATAGGGAACTTTGGAAGGATCCCTAATGGTTGACTGGTTCCTTCGTCAAACGCTAACAGATACTGTGTGACCGACGCAAGCTGTGGGGAACCTAAAGCTTGCCAAGTAGTGGAAGGCATAAGACTGACATATGCACCCTCATCCAAAACAGTGCCAAGTAGTGCCTTATCATGGGCATGCACTGTAATCTGGAAAGGCACATGGGATGGAAGGCAAAAGGCGGTCAAATGACTCCAGTCAAAGGATGTGACTGAACTACTGGTGGGGGAGTCGTATGATTGCCCCCCTGCTCTAAAGGTACCGAAGAAGGACTCTCTGGATCAGCTGGGATAGGCGGTTCGTTTTCGGACTCAAGAGAATCTGACGAGACGAGAAGAACATGGGCATGACGCTCTTCCCAAATGGAGTGATCGACGGGTGGTGAACACGAGTCGACACTCTTTCCGATCAATGGTTGGCCTGGAACAGGCATAGCACAGCCAGGTTCAGAAAGAGGAGGATGGACAAGAGAAGTTTCTAAGTCAATCTCATTGTCGACAGGGAGAGGGTCTGAAGAGAGCCTCTGATAAATGACAGGGAGTTGGGGTGAAGAAGCTGTAAGACTTTCCAAAATAGCAGAAGCTTTATCCATGAGCGGACAAAGGTGAAGGGGATGGTTGCCTTCACATAGTCTACAGGGGATTCGAATCTTCCCTTTCTTCTCACCGTTGCCAATTGATAGGGTGGCATCGCCATGAGCTTCAGAGGACAATGAAGGGCAAGCTGGATCATGAGACCATACTTCTAAGATCTTGGGAATGCTGGGACAATCACGAAGAAGATGGTCATCCTTGTACAATTTACAAGGAAACTTGACCTTCCGTGGAGGAGCAGAAGGTGGCCCGACCTAAAATGTACTCGGAGGAGTAGCTGCACAGGCGGCCTCATGCTTCTTCTTCTTCGTCTTCTTCTTCTTCTTCTTAGCCACCTGGTTACTTGAATCTAGACTTTCACCAGGCGAAGTAGAAGATGAGGACGTAGAAATGGGCGAAGAAGGGGAGAGGTCCACCTTGGAATCAACATGATGTTGTTCGGGTGGAGGAACTGATTGACTCGTAGTTGAGACATTAGGGACCACAGAGATTGAGAACAACCAAACAGGCAACCCAACAGTTAACCCAGGAAGGGACAACATTGCCATGTAAGGAGCACCAACATTCCCAAAAGGAGGAAAATAACCAGGATTCCCGTCAGAGGGGATTCCGGGGTTGGTGAACTCTGGAAAAGTTGCCATCAAAATTGAAAATCGCACACGGGGCTGAAAAAGAGTCAAGACACAATCAAACGGCCAACAAGCAGAATCTAACAGGGCATGTGATCGCGGGTGATTTAATTTTTACCACATTGGAATTAAGAAACTTCACCGTTTCATGTTTTAAGAGTCAAGAAATGGATAAAAGGTGACTCTATCACTTTCAGATTTGAAACAAGCGTGAAAGGACAAGCGCTTGGTGATCCTTCCAAATTTAGGGAGTCAGAAAAGATCAACTGACTACTTAGAGATACTAGGCAAAGAGGGTGTACCAAATAACCGTGAACTGCAATATACAGCTTGGTTTTAGAAATGAAAGAGAAATCAACCAAGGACATTTTGTACGTGCAGGCAATCTCCCCGAATGCTATGTTCGGTGTATCATGGGTATAGGGCGGCAGACTCGGCTTTCTATGGATAAAGGATGATAACCTAGTGGGGTCTCCCCATATACTCGATGGTACGTGGGAGCACAATTCCGTACTAGACCACTATTGAGTCACAGAAGGAGGAATCACCCAACCTTGACTGGAAACAAAAGTGACTAGGTTTAACGACGCCGGAGCACGTCTCTAGCCTAGACCTCTAAACAGTGTGCGTTATGTTCCAATGCGTTGTTAGATTCATTCAGTTCCATTTTAAAGTTGATCTTGGATTATGTTTCAGTTTTCAGGCCTTACCGTATGTAATGTCTCAAAATTTCCTAAATGCAAGCTATATGCCACAATATATCATTTATTCGATGAATGCTAACTATAAGAGAGTCAAGAGCTTTCACACAAACAAAATCATCATAAAACAACCAATGATGTCTCTAATGCGGCTAATGTAAATCAAAAAGCTTTTCTTCAAAGTCACTAATCACTAATAACAACGAAAAGCTCTAATTCACATTAGCTAATGAAAGAAAAAGAGATTTTTTTCAATGTTAAGGGCAAGATGCACTAAACAAACTTTGAGAAATGATAATAAGAGAGCAAAAACAAGCAAATTTCACTCAATGCAAGCACAATCAGATCCCTAAATTGACAAAGCAATTCTTCAAAACCGAGAAAAGTCCCAAAGACACAAATGAGCCGTGTAATCTAGGCCCAAAGCGAAAAAAGCGGAATTCAAGTGAAAAAGAGGTAAGTCACTCAAATACCGCAATAAAATGATTAACAACCACTAAATGAGTGCAAGGGAGCAATCAGAAAGTTGTCTGGACCAATAAAAGACCAAAAACTCCTAAGGAAGGCTTGACACACAAAGCCACTAGATGCTTAGGGTTAAAAACGTGGAATCGATAGAAAATGGCAAACAACCAAAGGATGAAGGTTAAAACCAGTCAAACAAGACTCCAATACACTCAAGTAGTCGAGAAAATGTATCCAAAACAAAGACCAATCTCAGAAGGCTTAAAATCAAGCAAACTTTAGCAGTTCCCAGGCCTGGCGCGACTGTCAGGCTGAAACTAGCGCCTTTTAAGGATTGGCGCGAGTGATATATTGACAACTAGCGCCAATTGGCGCGATTGTCACGCAAAAAAGCGCTCCAGTCAAGTTTGCTGTGCCAAAATGAAAAATAAGCAATCCAAAACCAGGCCAACGATAACCAGGTAAACCAAGAAGCAAAAACAGCAAAAGAATCCAGCCCAAAAGGCTGACCAAGAAAGCAAAAAATCAAGAAACAACCAAAAAGGCAAGACAAGCTCCCCAGCGGAGTCGCCAAATTGTTGAGGAGGTAAATCCCCTCTGCGGACAGAGGAGATCCCTACTAGCCTAGATTGGGTCTAGCAAAAATCATCAAACGCTATAGCGCAAGCTCCTAATTGCAAATAAACAGACCAGTGATGAAGGCCTACCTGGATTCCGATGCTATTGTTTGTAGGAGAGGTGGTGCTCTCGTTCCTTTGCTCCGGCAGATCACAATCCTCACGATCTCCGTGAATGGACACCTGCACATACAAGAAACAACACAAACACAAGCATAAAATCCAGTATATGCAACTATATGTCAGTCAGAAAGGACATAACTCATCATAATCACAAATAATAACAAGAGTGGAACCATAACCAATAGTCGTTCATTAATAATTAATCAAAGGGGAATACAACCAAAGTTCTAACGCTGGATTCTCCTTTGGCGGGTAGTCAGCAACACATGTCTTGCAAAGCCTGTCGGGAACAAGGACAAGCCTCTCTCTTTGGATTTTGGACAATAATCTCCTTGCTTGGATTTGGCCTTATGGGAATCAAGAAGGCTCTTGCAGCATGAAGCTCTTGGAAATTTGTCAATTCTCAATCTCTGGAACTATGGAACTAGCTTGCAAAGGAAAATGGGCAAGCTTTTATAAATGGAGGAAGGGGAGCTGGGATCATAGCTAATAATCATGGGATTGGCCATATCATCAAGGAAGCTTCCATGAGAGGTGGCAAACCACTTCCTCTCTATGGAAATCCGTAGCCGAACCACCCAACTCAAGATAGATAGCAGTCCAGGAATTTTTTAAGACGAAACTTTTGCCGTTTGTTTGTTAAAAAACACCTCTGATTATGGTTTGCGCTGGTGCGACTCTATGACAGAGTGCCAATTGGCATGCCCTCTTTGGAGGATTTTCCCCCTTGGTGCGAGAGCTGCACTATGAAACCGCGCCAATGGAAAAAGAGTTATTTTTAGGGTTTTTTAGCAGGAGATGTCTTTAGGGAAAACAAAGCTCATGTTCAGAGGAATGTAATGCAAGTGTTTGTAGGCCATGTCACTTCTCATAGGTCCCGGAATGAGTCCTCCAAGATATGGGAGAGGGGTAGCAGGGACGGTGACAAATTGCTGTGTAACATATGGCCCCTAAAGCATGAGGCCTGAGAGAGAGAGAGAGGGGTGAAATGCTTTACGAGAACATGTCCAACCGAAAACACTGCCACTGGAAAACCTACATGGAGAAGTACAACTGATATCTCAAATCCATAATAGAGTACACAATAATCTAGATCCAAGGTATGGGCGCAGCCATCCAGTGAGGATCGAGAAAGAGACTCAGGCATGGTCACATCCATCCAGTGAATGAGTCATGTAATAACCATAATAATCCACAAAATCGCAGCCTGGATCCCAACAGACAAAATCCAGGGTCTTGCACTTCATCTCGATCTGAACAAAGTACAAGTTCAAGCATGTGAATATAGGAGCCGAAGTCGAACATGCAGGAACATCATCTGATTACCAGCCAATGGTGAAAGTTGTTAGCAGACGCGAGAGGTACCACCAATAATGACAATGGCCCTCAAGGTACTACAGGTACAATCTACGATGTGTGAATCAGTGAGCCGGCGTCGAACACCCGTAGAATCATCCGATCGGAGGCCAGTGATGAAAACCTCAGATCGAATGTGAAGAACCTGCCATTGAGGCATGCAGGCTCCAAGGCACCAGAAAGGAGTCTCTAGATCAGCTTCCTGGATAGTGAGCTGAAATCAACAGGAAGTGACCTTGACCGAAGGTGGGCCATAGTGTTTCCCACATCATCGACACGAGACAGAGGAAGATAATGTTTTTGTGAATCAGGATCATATGAGTTATCAGAGGGAGGTTGATATTTTGCAGAGGTCAACTTCTCTTGAACATATCGGTGGCATGATAGTGGACTTGGCAGTATTTGACATCAATCGATCAGAGGTCATGGTGACAAGGCAAAGAGCAGATGAGAGGTCAAACAGGATCACCCAAACCCACGGAGGCAAGTGAAAAACGAGATGAGATGTCCCCACCTAGACACGAATGCAGATAAGTGCCATGTTCGAGAGCGACATACTGCCGACATGACCATGATTCTGGTTCCCATTTCCCCACCATTTCTGGTGAGTACCCCAGTTCTTTTTATTAACAAGCTTGACGGGGATAGCATATGCTTGTAAAACGTCATTTCGACGGAATCCAATGTCATCAAGTTTTAATGAGTCTGACAAAGGAAGAAATCGACGTCTTTTCATGTTTAGAGAGTTTGAAAAGACAGCAGAAAAGTAAACTCTAGGGGTGTCCTTTTTCGTAAAGTTGTGTCTCTCGAGCCCAAAAAAGTATAAAACAATGCTCGAAAGAACTGCCCGACCATTACGATCGAGGAGTACTTTTCATGATTAGTGACTTCGACCTGAAAAAGTAAAAAAGCGACCGAAATCACATCGTTTCGTAACTGTTAACGAGCCTGAAATGACAAGGGCCCGACGATCTTTTCGTCTTTGCACGATCAGAAAAGAGCTTAAAGGCGACAACCTCTTAT
This sequence comes from Pinus taeda, assembly GCA_000404065.3. Lineage (NCBI taxonomy): Eukaryota > Viridiplantae > Streptophyta > Pinopsida > Pinales > Pinaceae > Pinus > Pinus taeda. Next base: position 35,660 of record APFE031552259.1, on the reverse strand, counting down.
TTACGTTTAACGAGTCAAGAGGAATAAATCTAGAATCTTTTCATCTTTAAATGGTCAAAAAAGAGCTGAAAGAAGACCTCCATTTTTATTCTCTTTAACGAGTCAAAAAGGGTAAAAAATACTTGGCAATCTTTTCATATTTTACGAGTTAGAAAAGAGCTTAAAGGTGACTCATCCTAGAGGAACGAGTGGTATAAAGAGTAGCAACTGGTTCCGGCAATGGTGGAACTACACAAAACATGTAATGTTCAAGAGGCTGGCTAACAAAACCACTCTTAACTGCGGTCCCTCAGGAAAGGAAAACAAGCAAGTGAAAGCATAAGATCGGCCAAAGAGATGGTGGCGATGGGATGAAAACAATCAAGGCTCATCTAACAAAATTTAGCGGATAAAGACAACAATCACGAGATGTACATCGGGTATGGGTTCATTTTTACACAAGCTTGAACCATGGAGAACTCTGCTTGGATTCGGTTTCATGTTTGCACAAGCTTGAAACGAAAAACTATGCTTGTTATAAGTTCACATGCCCCCAGCATAATGATGCAAAATGAGGTACATGCCCCCCAAGCTTCATTGCATTCAACAAAGTGGATGGAATGAAGGTTCACCTTCGAGATCTTGGAAAGACTCGACTTGTATTTTACGAGATCTTAATCAAAAGACTCGATTTGGAAAGGGAGTTGTTTCATTTTTTAATGAGGTTGACACAGTAAAAGAACTATCCTCATAACCCTTGTTTCATTTTTTAACGAGCTTGACATAAGATCAGGAACTATGCTCGACGAGACCCAATTTCATTTTTTAAGGAGCTTGACATAGGAAAGTGAACTGTGCTCCGAACGAACTTCATCATAATGAACAGGAAGTCGTTGCTTCCAAGAAGGCCACTCCTAGTGGAAGGATAACATCTTGGAAGTCAGGACCCAATGCCCCTAGGACACTATGCACGATGGCATCATCACTGGAGACAGGCACGGGATAAGTAGCCACGTAGTTGACCTGCAGTGAGGTAGATACAACCTGTGGAGAAAAACCAGGAGGGGATGACAAATGTGCAGGAGGCACCGGGGGACTAAACAACGATAATTGATCTATAGTCACGATCCTTCCGTCATGTGGAAAGCAGACCACATGGAAAAGTGAAGAGACAAGGGCCCCCATGGCATAAACATAGTCACAGCCAAGGAGAAGACTGAAGTCTAAAGCACCTTGGGTAACTAGTATGTCTATATAGACGGTTTTGCCTCCCAAAGTAATAGGGAACTTCAGAAGGATCCCTAATGGTTGATTGGTTCCTCCGTCAAACGCTAACAGATTCTGTGCAACTGACACAAGCTGTGGGGAACCCAAAGCTTGCCAAGTAGTGGAAGGCATAACACTGACAGATGCACCCTCATCCAAAACAGTGCCAGGTACTACCTTATTATGGGCATGTACTGTAATCTAGAAAGGCACATGGGATGGAAGGCGGAAGGCGGTCAAATGACTCCAGTCGAAGGAAACGACTGAACTACTTGGTGGGGGAATCGTATGATTGCCCCCTACTCTAAAGGTACCAAAGAAGGACTCTCTGGATCAGCTGGGATAGGAGGGTTGTTTTCGGACTCAGGAGAATCTGACGAGACGAGAAGAACATGGGCATGACGCTCTTCTGAAACAGAGTGATCAACCCGAGTCGACACTCTTTCCAACCAATGGTTGGTTTGGAACAGGTGTAGCACAGCCAGGTTCAGAAAGAGGAGGATGGACAAGAGAAGAATCTAAGTCAATCTCATTGTCGAAAGGGAGAGGGTCTGAGGAGAGCCTCTGATAACTGACAGGGAGTTGGGGTGAAGAAGCTGTAAGACTTTCCAAAATAGCGAAAGCTTTATCCATGAACGGACAAAGGTGAAGGGGATGGTTGCCTTCACATAGTCTACAGGGGATTCAAATCTTCCCTTTCTTCTCACCATTTCCAATTGATAGGGTGGCATCACCATGAGCTTCAGAGGACGATGAAGGGCAGGCCGGATCGTGGGACCATACTTCTAAGATCCTGGGAATGCCAGGACAATCACAAAGAAGATGGTCATCCTTGCACAATTTACAAGGAAACTTGACCTTCCATGGAGGAGTAGAAGGTGGCCCGACCTGAGATGTACTCAGAGGAGTAGCTGCACAGGTGGCCTCGTGCTTCTTCTTCTTCATCATCTTCTTCTTCTTCTTAGCCACCTGGTTACTTGAATCTAGACTTTCACCAGGCGAAGTAGAAGATGAGGATGTAGAAATGGGCGAAGAAGGGGAGAGGTCCACCTTGGAATCAACATGATGTTGTTTGGGTGGAGGAACTGATTGACCCGTAGTTGAGACATTAGGGACCACAGAGGTTGAGAACAACCAAACAGGCAACCCAACAGTTAACCCAGGAAGGGACAATGTTGCCATGTAAGGAGCACCAACATTCCCAAAAGGAGGAAAATAACCAGGATTCCTGTCAGAGGGGATTCCGGGGTTGGTGAACTCTGGAAAAGTTGCCATCAAAATTGAAAATCACACACGGGGATGAAAAAGAGTCAAGGCACACAATCAAACGGCCAACAAGCAGAATCTAACATGTCGTGTGATCGCGGGTGATTTAATTTTTACCACATTGAAATTAAGAAACTTCACCGTTTCATGTTTTAAGAGTCAAGAAACGGATAAAAGGTGACTCTATAAATTTCAGATTTGAAACAAGCATGAAAGGACAAGTGCTTGGTGATCCTTTCAAATTTAAGGAGTCAGAATTGATCAAATGACTGCTCAGGGATACTAGGCAAAGAGGGTGTACCAAATAACCGTGAACTGCAATATACACTTTGGTTTTGAAAATGAAAGAGAAATCAACTAAGGAATTTCCATACGTGCAGGTAATCTCCCCGAATGCTGTGTTCGGTGTATCACGGGTATAGGGTGGAAGACTCACCTTCCTATGAATAAAGGATGATAACCTAGCGGGGTCTCCCCATATACTCGACAGTACGTGGGAGCACAATTCCGTACTAGACCACTATTGAGTCACAGAAGGAGGAATCACCCAACCTTGAGTGGAAACAAAAGTGACTAGGTTTAATGACGCTGGAGCACGTCTCTAGCCTAGACCTCTAAACAGTGTGCGTTATGTTCCAATGCGTTGTTAGATTCATTCAGTTCATTTTAAAGTTGATCTTGGATTATGTTTCAGTTTTCAGGTCTTACCGTATGTAATGTCTCAAAATTTCCTAAATGCAATCTATATGCCACAGTATATCATTTTATTCGATGAATGCTAACTATAAGAGAGTCAAGAGCTTTCACACAAACAAAATGATCATAAAACAACCAACGATATCTCTAATGCAGCTAATGGAAATCAAAAAGCTTTTCTTCAAAGTCACTAATCACTAATAACAACGAAAATCTCTAATTCACATTAACTAATGAAAAGCAAAAGAGATTTTTTTCAATGTTAAGGGCAAGATGCACTAAACAAACTTTGAGAAATGATAATAAGAGAGCAAAAACAAGCAAATTTCACTCAATGCAAGCACAATCAGATCCCTAAATTGACAAAGCAGTCCTTCAAAATCGAGAAAAGTCCCAAAGACACAAATGAGCCGTGTAATCTAGGCCCAAAGCGAAACAAAGCGGAATTCAAGTGAAAAAGGGGTAAGTCACTCAAATAACGCAATAAAATGATTAACAACCACTAAATGAGTGCAAGGTAGCAATCAGAAAGTTGCCTGGACCAATAAAAGACCAAAAACTCCTAAGGAAGGCTTGACACACAAAGCCACTAGATGCCCTAGGGCTAAAAACGTGGAATTGATAGAAAATGGAAAACAACCAAAGGATGAAGGTTAAAACCAGTCAAACAAGACTCCAATACACTCAAGCAATCGAGAAAATGTATCCAAAACAAAGACCAAGATCAGAAGGCTTTAAAATCAAGCAAACTTTAGCAGTTCCCAGGCCTGGCGTGACTGTTAGGCTGAAACTAGCGCCTTTTAAGGATTGGCGCGAGTGATATATTGACAACTAGTGCCAATTGGTGCGACTGTCACACAAAAAAGCGCTCTAGTCAAGTTTGCTGTGCCAAAATGAAAAATAAGCAATCCAAAACCAAGCCAACGATAACCAGGTAAACCAAGAAGCAAAAACAACAAAAGAAACCAGCCCAAAAGGCTGACCAAGCAAGCAAAAAATCAAGAAACAACCAAAAAGGCAAGACAAGCTCCCCAACTGAGTCGCCAAATTATTGAGGAGGTAAATCACCTCTACGGACAGAGGCGATCCCTACTAGCCTAGACCGGGTCTAGCAACAATCATCAAACACTATAGCGCAAGTTACTAATTGCAAATAAACAAACCAGTGATGAAGGCCTACCTGGATTCCAACGCTATTGTTTGTAGGAGAGGTGGTGCTCTCGTTCCTTTGCTCCGGCAGATTACAATCCTCACGATCTCCGTGAATGGACACCTGCACATACAAGAAACAACACAAACACAAGCATAAAATCCAGTATATGCAACTATATGTCAGTCAGAAAGGACATAACTCATCATCATCACAAATAATAACAAGAGTGGAACCATAACCAATAGTCGTTCATTAATAATTAATCAAAGGGGAATACAACCAAAGTTCCAACACTGGATTCTCCTTTGGCGGGTAGTTAGCAGCACATGTCTCGCAAAGCCTGTCGGGAACAAGGACAAGCCTCTCTCTTTGGATTTTGGACAATAATATCCTTGCTTGGATTTGGCCTTATGGGAATCAAGAAGGCTCTTGCAGCATGAAGCTCTTGGAAATTTGGCAATTCTCAATCTCTGGAACTATGGAACCAGCTTGCAAAGGAAAATGGGCAAGCTTTTATAGATGGAGGAAGGGGAGTTGGGAACATAGCCAATAATCATGAAATTGGCCATATCATCAAGGAAGCTTCCATGAGAGGTGGCAAACCACTTCCTCTTTATGGAAATCCGTAGCCGAACTGTTACACAACAATTTGTCACCGTCCCTGCTACCCCTCTCTCGCATCTTGGAGGACTCATTCCGGGACCTATGAGAAGTGACATGGCCTACAAACACTTGCATTACATTCCCCTAAACATGAGCTTTATTTGCCTTGAAGACATCTCTTGCTAAAAACCCCTAAAAATAGCTCTTTTTCCATTGGCGCGGTCCCATAGTGCAGCCCTCGCGCCAAGGGGGTAAATCCTCCAAAGAGGGCGCGCCAGTTGGTGCTCTGTCATAGAGTCGCACCCGTGCCAACCATAATTAGTGGTGTTTCTTAACAAACAAACGACGACAGTTTCGTCCTAACAAATTCCTGGACTGCATCTATCTTGAGTTGGGTGGTTTGGCTACGGATTTCCATAGAGAGGAAGTGGTTTGCCACCTCTCATGGAAACTTCCTTGATGATATGGCCAATCCCATGGTTATTGTGGATGATCCCAACTCCCCTTCCTCCATCTATAAAAGCTTGTCCATTTTCCTTGGCAAGCTAGTTCCAGAGATTGAGAATTGTCAAGTTTCCAAGAGCTTCATGCTGCAAGAGCCTTCTTTATTCCCACAAGGCCAAATCCAAGCAAGGAGATTATTGTCCAAGAACCAAAGAGAGAGGCTTTCCCTATTCCCAACAAGCTTTGCGAGACATGTGCTGCTGACTACCCAGCCAAAGGAGAATCTAGCGTCAGAACTTTGGTTGTATTCTTCTTTGATTAATTATTAATGAACGACTATTGTTTATGGTTCCACTCTTATTGTTATTTGTGATGATGATGAGTTATATCCTTTCTGCCTGATATATAGTTGCATATACTGGATTTTATGCTTGTGTTTGTGTCGTTTCTTGTATGTGCAGATGTCCATTCACGGAGATCGTGAGGATTGTGATCTGCCAGAGCAAAGGAACGGGAGCACCACCTCTTCTACAAACAATAGCATTGGAATTCAGGTAGGCCTTCATCACTGGTCTGTTAATTTGCAATTAGGAACTTGCGCTAAAGCGTTTGATGATTGTTGCTAGACCCGGTTTGGGCTAGTAGGGATCGCCTCTATCCGCAGAGGGGATTTACCTCCTCAACAATTTGGTGACTCCGCTGGGGAGCTTGTCGTGCCTTTTTGGTTGTTTCTAAATTTTTTTCTTGCTTGGTCAGCATTTTGGGCCGGGTTCTTTGCTACTTTTTGCTTCTTGGTTTACGTGGTTATCGTTGGCCTGGTTTTGGATTGCTTATTTTTCATTTTGGAATAGCAACGCCAATTAGCGCTAGTTGTCAATGTATTACTCACGCCAATCATTAAAAGGCGCTAGTTTTAGCCTGACAGTCGTGCCAATTGGCGCTAGTTGTCAATATACAACCCGCGCCAACCCTTAAAAGGTGCTAGTTTCAGCCTGACAGGCGCGCCAATTGTCAATATACAACCCGCGCCAATCCTTAAAAGGCGCTAGTTTTAGCCTGACAATCGCGCCAGGCCTGGGAACTGCTAACTTTTGCTTGATTTTAAGTCTTCTGAGCTTGGTCTTTGTTTTGGATACATTTTCTCGATTGCTTGAGTGTGTTGGAGTCCTGTTTGACTAGTTGTAACCTTCATCCTTTGGTTGTTTGCCATTTTCTATCGATCTCACATTTTTAGCCATAGGGCATCTAGTGGCTTTGTTTGTCGAGCTGTCCTTAGGAGTTTTTGATCTTTTATTAGTCCAGTCGACTTTCTGATTGCTCCCTTGCACTCGTTTAGTGGTTGTTAATCATTTCATTGCATTGTTTGAGTGACCTACCTCTGTTTCACTTGAACTCTGCTTTGTTTCGCTTTGGGCCTAGATTACACGGCTCATTTGTGTCTTTGGGACTTTTCTCGGTTTTGAAGGACTGCTTTGTCAATGTAGGGACCTGATTGTGCTTGCATTGAGTGAAATTTGCTTGTTTTTACTCTTTTATTATCGTTTCTCAAAGTTTGTTTAGTGTATCTTGCCATCAACTTAAAAAAAAAAAACAATCTCTTTTGCTTTTCATTAGTTAATGTGAATTAGAGCTTTTTGTTGTTATTAGTTATTAGTGACTTTGAAGAAAAGTTTTTTAATTTCCATTAGCTACATTAGAGATGTCGTTGGTTTTTCTATGATCATTTTGCTTGTGTGAAAGCTCTCAACTCTCTTATAGCTAGTATTCATCAAATGAAATGATATATTGCAGCATATAGTTTGCATTTAGGAAATTTTGAGACGTTACATACGGTAAGGCCTAAAAACTAAAACATAATCCAAGATCAAATTTAAAATGAATTGAATGAATCTAACAACGCATTGGAATTTAACGAAACATATTTAGAGGTCTAGGCTAGAGACGTGCTTCGGCGTCGTTAAACCTAGTCACTTTTGTTTCCACTCAAGGTTGGGCGATTCCTCCTTCTGTGACTCAATAGTGGTCTAGTACGGAATTGTGCTCCCACGTACCGTCGAGTATATGGGGAGACCCCACTAGGTTATCATCCTTTATCCATAGAAAGCCGAGTCTGCCGCCCTATACCCATGATACACCGAACATAGCATTCGGGGAGATTGCCTGCACGTACAAAATGTCCTTGGTTGATTTCTCTTTCATTTCTAAAACCAAGCTGTATATTGCAGTTCACGGTTATTTGGTACACCCTCTTTGCCTAGTATCTCTAAGTAGTCAGTTGATCTTTTCTGACTCCCTAAATTTGGAAGGATCACCAAGCGCTTGTCCTTTCACGCTTGTTTCAAATCTGAAAGTGATAGAGTCACCTTTTATCCATTTCTTGACTCTTAAAACATGAAACGGTGAAGTTTCTTAATTCCAATGTGGTAAAAATTAAATCACCCGCGATCACACGCTCTGTTAGATTCTGTTTGTTGGCCATTTGATTGTGTGTCTTGATTTGTTTTAGCCCCGTGTGCGATTTTCAATTTTTGATGGAAACTTTTCCAGAGTTCACCAACCCAGGAATCCCCTCTGACGGGAATCCTGGTCATTTTCCTCCTTTTGGGAATGTTGGTGCTCCTTACATGGCAACATTGTCCCTTCCTGGGTTAACTATTGGGTTGCCTGTTTGGTTGTTCACAACCTCTATGGTCTCTAATGTCTCAACTACCGGTCAATCAGTTCCTCCACCCGAACAACATCATGTTTATTCCAAGGTGGACCTCTCCCCTTCTTCGCCGGTTTCTATGTCCTCATATTCTACTTCACCTGGTGAAAGTCTGGATTCAAGTACCCAGGTGGCTAAGTAGAAGAAGAAGAAGATGAAGAAGAAGAAGCCTCATAAGTGAGAGGGTAAAAGTATAGCTACTCCTAAAAGTACAACTACTCCTCCAAGTACAGCTCAGGTCGGAACTCCTTCTGCTCCTCCGCGGAAGGTTAAGTTTCCTTGTAAATTGTGCAAGGAAGACCATCTTCTTCGTGATTGTCTTGGCATTCCTAGGATCTTAGAAGTATGGTCTCATGATCCGGCCTGCCCCTCATCATCCTCTGAAGCTCATGGTGATGCCACCCTATCAACTGGCAATGGTAAGAAGAAAGGGAAGATTCGGTTCCCCTGTAGACTATGTGAAGGCAACCATCCCCTTCACCTTTTTCCACTCATGGATAAAGCTTCCGCTGTCTTGGAAATTCTTACAGCTTCCTCACCCCAACTCCCTGTTGGTTATCAGAGGCTCTCTTTAGATCCTCTGCCTATCAACAAAGAGATTGATTTAGATCCTTCTCTTGTCGATCCTCCTCTTTCCAAACCTGGCTGTGCTAAGCCTGTTCGGGACCAACCATTGGTCGGAGAGAGTGTCAACTTGGGTTCACCGCCCGTCGATCACTCTATTTCGAAAGAGCATCATGCTCATGTTCTTCTCATCTCGTCAGATTCTCTTGAGTCTGAAAACGATCCTCCTATCCTAGCTGATCTCGAGAGTCCTTCTTCGGTTCCTATAGAGAAGGGGGGCAATCATACGATTCCCGCACCAAGTAGTTCAGTCATTTCCTTTGACTAGAGTCACCTGACTTCTTTCCGCCTTCCATCCCATGTGCCTTTCCAGATTACAGTACATGCCTATGATAAGGCAGTACCTGGCACTGTCTTGGATGAGGGTGTATCTGTCAGTCTTATGCCTTCCACTACTTGGCAAGCTTTGGGCTACCCACAGCTTGTGCCAGTCACACAGAATCTATTAGCGTTTGACGAAGGAACCAGTCAACCATTAGGGATCCTTCTGAAGTTCCCTATTACTTTGGGAGGCAAAATCATCTATATAGACGTATTGGTTACCCAAGGTGCTTTAGATTTCAGTCTTCTCCTTGGCCGTGACTATGTTTATGCCATGGGGGCCCTTGTCTCTCCATTTTTCCATGTGGTTTTCTTTCCACACGACGGAAGGATCATGACCATCGATCAATTATCATTCTTTAGTCCCCCAGTGCCTCCTGCGCAGTTGTCATCCCCTCCTGGTTTTTATCTACCGGTTATCTCTGCCCCACCGCAGGTCAACTACGTGGCTACTTATCCTGTGCCTGTATCCAGTGATGCTGTCGTCGTGCATAGTGTCCTGGGGGCATTTGGTCCTGACTTCCAAGATGTTATCCTTCCACCGGGAGTGGCACTCTTGGAAGCAATGAATTCCTGTTCATTATGATGAAGTTCGTTCGAAGCGTAGTTTGCTTTCCTATGTCAAGCTCCTTAAAAAATGAAACTAGGTCTGGTCGGAGCATAGTTCGTTTTCCTATGTCAAGCTCCTTAAAAAATGAAACTAGGTTTGGTTGGAGCATAGTTCGTTTTCCTATGTCAAGCTCCTTAAAAAATGAAACTAGGTCTGGTCGGAGCATAGTTCGTTTTCCTATGTCAAGCTCCTTAAAAAATGAAACTGGGTCTGGTCGAGCATAGTTCCTGATCTTGTTTCAAGCTCGTTAAAAAATGAAACAAGGGTTATGAGGATAGTTCTTTTACTGTGTCAACCTCATTAAAAAATGAAACAACTCCCTTTCCAAATCGAGTCTTTCGATTAAGATCTCGTAAAATACAAGTCAAGTCTTTCCAACATCTTGAAAGTGAACCTTCATTCCATCCACTTTGTTGAATGCAATGATGCTTGGGGGGCATGTACCTCGTTTTGCGTCATTACGTTGGGGGCATGCGAACTTATAACAAGCATAGTTTTTCATTTCAAGCTTGTGTAAACATGAAACTGAATCCAAGCTGAGTTCTCCATGGTTCAAGCTTGTGTAAAAATGAACCCATACCCATTTTACATCTCGTGATTGTTGTCTTTATCCGCTAAATTCTGTTAGATGAGACTTGGTTGTTTTCATCCCATCACCACCATCTCTTTGGCCGATCATATGCTTTCACTTGGTTGTTTTTTCCTTTCCTGAGGAACCGCAACAATGAGTGGCTTCATTAGCCAGCCTCTTGACCATTACATGTTTTGAGCAGTTCCACCATTTCCGGAACCAGTTGCTACCCTTTATACCACTCATTCCTCTAGGACGAGTCATCTTTAAGCTCTTTTCTGACTCATAAAATATGAAAATATTGCTGAGTATTTTTTCCCTTTTTGACTCGTTAAAGAGAATAAAAATGGAGGTCTGCTTTCAGCTCTTTTCTGACCGTTTAAAGATGAAAAGATTGCCGAGTTATTCCTCTTGACTCGTTAAACATAAATAAGAGGCGGTCCCCTTTAAGCTATTTTCTGACTGTGTAAAGGCAAAAAGATCGTTGGGCCCTTGTCATTTCAGGCTCGTTAACAGTTACGAAACGACGTGATTTCGGTCGCTTTTTTACTTTTTCAGGTCGAAGTCACTAATCATGAAAAGTACTCCTCGATCGTAATGGTCGGGCGGTTCTTTCGAGCATTGTTTTATACTTTTTCGGGCTCGGGAGACACAACTTTACGAAAAAGGACACCCCTAGAGTTTACTTTTCTGCTGTCTTTTCAAACTTTTTAAACATGAAAAGATGCCGAGTTCTTCCTTTGTCAGACTCGTTAAAACTTGATGACATTGGATTCTGTCGAAATGACGCTTTGCAAGCATATGCTATCCCCGTCAAGCTTGTTAATAAAAATAACTGGGGTACTCGCCAGAAATGGTGGGGAAAATAGAACCAAAATCATTGTCGTGTCGGCAGTATGTCGCTCTTGAACATGGCACTTGTCTGCATTCGTTTTTGGGTGGGGACATCTCATCTCGCTTTTCACTTGCCTCCGTGGGTTTGGGTGATCTTGTTTTACCTCTCATCTGCTCTTTGCCTTGTCGCCATGACCTCTGATTGATTGATGTAAAATACTGCCAAGTCCACTGTCGTGCCACCGACATGTTCTAGAGAAGTTGACCTCTGTGAAATATCAACCTCCCTCTGATAACTTATATAATCCTGATTCACAAAAACATTATCCTCCTCTGTCTCATGTCGATGATGTGGGAAACACTATGGCCCACCTTCAATCGAGGTCGCTTCCTGTCGACTTCAACTCATTATCAAGGAAGTTGATCTAGAGACTCCCTTTTGGTGCCTTAGAGCCTACATGCCTTAATGGCAGGTTCTTCGCGTTCGACGTGAGGTTTTCATCATTGGCCTCCGATCGAATGATTCTACGGGTGTTCGATGCTGGCTCACTGATTCGCATGTCGTAGATTGTACCTATAGTACCTTGAGGGCCATTGTCATTATTGGTGGTACCTCTTGCGTCTATTAACAGTTTTCATCATTGGCTGGTAATCAGATGATGTTCCTGCATGTTCGACTTCGACTACTATATTCGCATGCTTGAACTTGTACTTTGTTTGGATCGAGATGGAGCGCAAGACCCTGGATTTTTTCTGTTGGGATCCAGGCTGCAATTTTGTGGATTATTATGATTATTACATGACTCATTCACTGGATGGCTATGACCATGCCTGAGTCTATTTATCGATCCTCACTAGATGGCCGCATACATACCTTGGATCTAGATTATTGTGTACTCTGCTATGGATGGCTGCGCCCATACCACATATATCATGTATTTGAGATATCAGTTGTACTTCTCCATGCAGGTTTTTCGGTGGTAGTGTTTTCAGTTGGACATGTTCTCATAAAGCATTTCACCCCCCTCTCTCTCTCTCAGGCCTCATGCTTTAGGGGGCATCTGTTACACAACAATTTGTCACCGTCCCTGCTACCCCTCTCCCGCATCTTGGAGGACTCATTTCGGGACCTATGAGAAGTGACATGGCCTACAAACACTTGCATTACATTCCATTGAACATGAGATTTATTTTCCCTGAAGACATCTCCTACTAAAAACCCCTAAAAATAGCTCTTTTTCCATTGGTGCGGTCCCATAGTGCAGCCCTCGCGCCAAGGGGGAAAATCCTCCAAAGAGGGTGTGCCAGTTGGCGCTCTGTCATAGAGTCGCACCCACGCCAACCATAATTAGTGGTGTTTTTTAACAAACAAACGGCTGAAGTTTCGTCCTAACAAATTCCTGGACTGCATCTATCTTGAGTTGGGTGGTTTGGCTACGGATTTCCATAGAGAGGAAGTGGTTTGCCACCTCTCATGGAAACTTCCTTGATGATATGGCCAATCCCATGATTATTGTGGATGATCCCAACTCCCCTTCCTCCATCTATAAAAGCTTGTCCATTTTCCTTGGCAAGCTAGTTCCAGAGATTGAGAATTGTCAAGTTTCCAAGAGCTTCATGCTGCAAGAGCCTTCTTAATTCCCATAAGGCTAAATCCAAGAAAGGAGATTATTGTCCAAGAACCAAAGAGAGAGTCTTGTCCCTATTCCCAACAAGCTTTGCGATACATGTGCTGCTGACTACCCAGCCAAAGGAGAATCTAGCGTCATAACTTTGGTTGTATTCTTCTTTGATTAATTATTAATGAACGACTATTGGTTAAGGTTCCACTCTTATTGTTATTTGTGATGATGATGAGTTATATCCTTTCTGACTGATATATAGTTGCATATGCTGGATTTTATGCTTATGTTTGTTTCATTTCTTGTATGTGCAGATGTCCATTCACGGAGATCGCGAGGATTGTGATCTGCCGGAGCAAAGGAATGGGAGCACCACCTCTTCTACAAACAATAGCGTTGGAATCCAGGTAGGCCTTCATCACTGGTCTGTTAATTTGCAATTAGGAACTTGCGCTAAAGAATTTTATGATTGTTGCTAGACCCGGTCTGGGCTAGTAGGGATCGCCTCTGTTCGCAGAGGGGATTTACCTCCTCAACATGAACCACCCAACTCAAGATAGATAGCAGTCCAGGAATTTGTTAGGACGAAACTTCCACCGTTTGTTTGTTAAAAAACACCTCTGATTATGGTTGGCGTGGGTGCGACTCTATGACAGAGCGCCAACTGGCGTGCCCACTTTGGAGGATTTGCCCCCTTGGCACGAGGGCTGCACTGTGAAATTGCGCCAATGGAAAAAGAGCTATTTTTAGGGTTTTTTAGCAGGAGATGTCTTCAGGGCAAAAAAAGCTCATGTTCAGAGGAATGTAATGCAAGTGTTTGTAGGCCATGTCACTTCTCATAGGTCCCGGAATGAGTCCTCCAAGATATGGGAAAGGGGTAGCAGGGACAGTGACAAATTGTTATGTAACAAATGCTGAAGCCAGTGGATGCAACAACAGTGGAAGATCAATTTCTAGATGAACATTTTTCGCTGTTACTGTCAAAACACCCTAGTATGCTGATGTTGCAAATTATTTAGCAGTAGGCAAATTACCAAAGCATTTGACCCCCAATGAACGAAAACAGATTGTGCAGCGTAGTACCCGATTTTATTGGATTGGGGGCTACCTATTCCATATAGGGGCAGATATGCACATCAAAAGATGCATCTGTGAAGAGGAAATATTTGACATTTTGAAAGCCTGTCATGATGGACCATGTGGCAGACATTTCGAAGATCGAAGAACTGGTCACAAAGTTTTGCAAACAGGGTATTACTGGCCCACAATCTTCAAAGATGCAAAGAAATTTGTTCAAGCTTGTGATAGTTGCCAAAGAGCAGGACGCCCTAGACAGTGTGACGAAATGCCTTTGAACCCATAGCTAGTCACTAAACCATTTGAGCGTTGGGTGCTCAATTTTGTTGGTCCGATCAACCCATCATCAAACCATAAAACATATATTTTGGTAGCAACAGAATATGTGACCAAATGGGTTGAAGCAGAGGCCTTCCAAGAGCTACAGAGGATTCCGTCATTCATTTCCTGTTCCAGATATTTGTGCAATATGGCCTTCCAAAAGACATAATCATGGATGGAGGACCACAATTTGCTGGTAATAAAATTGCTACAACATTAAAAAACTATCATATTCAGCACAAGATTACCACGCCATACCACCCACAGACAAATGGACAAGTAGAGAGCACGAATAAGGTAATAGAAGCAATATTAACAAAAACCATTACGTCACATAGACGCGATTGGGCTACAAGATTGTCGGAAGCCTTATGGGCATATAGAACAACATGGAGAAACACCACCGGTTATTCACCATATCAGCTAGTATTTGGAAAGGAACCCATCTTTCCAATAGAGTTCAAAATACAAATGTTGAGAACAACACAAGAAGTCGGTCTAGATTTAAATGAGGCCCAGATTAATAGACTACAACAAATCAACGAGCTAGATGAAATCAGGCTCTCCTTTCTTCAACATACTGCATTAATCCAACAATAGAGAGAAAAAGGGCATGACGCCCTTATCAAAAAGAAGGTTTTCCACGAAGGAGATTGGGCACTCCTATACGATTCCAGGTTTCAGGATTTTTCGGGGAAACTTCAAACTCGCGGGCTGGGACTGTATGAAATCCAAAAAGTACATGATAATGGCACCATTATCTTAACTACCATTGACGGATCTGGGCATACCTTTAAAGCAAATGGCCACTGAGTTCGACTGTACCGCAAACCGCTTACTCGAGAATCCTTCTACCAACAACTTCGGGAAGACTCTGACATGCAGATTCTAGATGAGGAAGAAAACTCTTCCTCGCCTTTGGTTCACTAAGTAATTTGATTGCTTTTAAAATTTTGTACATAACTTTTTTCTATTCTGTTTGTGTAAATTACTTTCTGTACAGATTCTGCATTTCTGCAAATTTTTTTACACTTTGCTGTTCCTTTTTGAAGGAACAACACTGTTGCATTTTGCTATTCCTTTTCGAAGGAACAACATTTTCATTGCTTTGCTGTTCCTTTTCGAAGGAACAACACTTTTGAGTTTTTCTATTCCTTTCGGAAGGAACAACATTTCCGTCGTTTTGCTGTTCCTTTTCGAAGGAACAACACTTTTCCATTTTGCTGTTCATTTCCGAAGGAACAACATTTTCACTGTTTGTTGTTCCTTTCCGAAGGAACAAGACTTTTTGCATTTTGCTGTTCCTTTCCGAAGGAACAACATTTCCGTCTTTTGTTGTTCCTTTCCGAAGGAACAACACTTTCACGTTTTGTTGTTCCTTTTCGAAGGAACAACATTTCCGCCTTTTTACTATTCCTTTCCGAAGGAACAACATTTCCGCCTTTTTACTATTCCTTTCCGAAGGAACAACACATCCACATTTTCGCTGTTCCTTTCCGAATGAACAACACTTTCATTTTTTGCTGTTCCTTTCTGAAGGAACAAAATTTCTGCCTTTTTGCTGTTCCTTTCCGAAGGAACAACACATCCGCCTTTTTGATGTTCCTTTTTGGAGGAACAACACTTCCGTTTTTTGCTATTCCTTTCCAAAGGAACAACACTTTTGTTTTTCTGTTGTTCCTTTCCGAAGGAACAATGCTTTTGTTTTTCTGCTGTTCCTTTCCAAAGGAACAACACTCTCATTTTCTGCTATTCCTTTCTGAAGGAACAACACTTTTCATTTTTGTTGTTCCTTTCTGAAGGAACAACATTTCCGCATCTTTTATTTGCGCTTGCTTTATTTGTTGTTCCGATTAAGGAACAACTGTTGTTCCTCTCAAGGAACAACAACTTCAAGCATGTTTTGTTTTCCTCTTTGCTTGTGGTTTTTTGTGTAAAAATATTCTTTTACTGTCCCTCTAAGGAAACATCAGCTGTTCCATCTTGAGAACAACAATTTTGGAGTGCATTTTTCTTCTTTTTTGTGTGTATGAATGCTTTACCATTTAGAGGATTTTTGTGAGTGATGGTCATTTAAGGCACAACTATAAATTTATGCAAGAATACAAAAACTAGAGGATATTGAAATCAACAAATCAAAGAAAAATAATTATCTTTAAAGAAATTGATTTGAATTGATAAGAGAAAAGAGGAAAGGACATAACTATTTATATCACCTTGTTGTCATTATTTTCACTAAACCAATATGATTGATTATTTTTTTATCATGATGATTCCTTCTAAATCCCCATAATTCTCTTTGATCATTATTATTGAATAAGAATAAGGGCATTTTTTTTCTCTATTGAGATGTTCAGACTTCTTCCACCATCCCTACTCTTAAGGAGTGTTGAGCCACCCTCTGTATATAAATAGGAAAAGTGCTATATAAAGAAGAAAAAAGAAAAAGAAAAAATGTATATCTATATGATTACTAACATGATTTTCGAGATGAAGGATAGGGGGTCTCATCAAGAGCCAGCCTACCATGATCATAAGGAAGAAAGTGAGGTGGCATTCCCACTATGGCCACCACACCAAGGATATGATCCAAGAGGCACATCAGAAAAACACAAAAAGTCCTTGGAACAGGAGGTCTCATCACGAGCCGGCCTACCCACCTTTCACTCCTTCCTCATGAATGGCATTTTGATTCATCTGGTTATCAAGCCAGCACAATGGCCTCCATTCTTACATTGCACAACACTTTCCTAGGCATACACAAAGGATTATGGTTCCAAGGGTGAAATAAACAACTCTGTCAAGGTTATGGACACCTGTGGGCAACCGAGCTCTGTTGATGGTATTGAAGTCATATTTCTTATACACCAATAGTCATTATAAAACCCTTCTTCTTATATCTTTATAGTAATTTCAAATGAGATTATGTAAATAACCCTTTCAAACCTTTGATACATGAAAATCATTTACAAATCAATCATGACGGTAAAAGCTGATAATGACCGCATAAGAATTTTTATTCACGTCAGCTGTCCTATCCTCCACTTCTCGCATCATATCATGAGGCATTTCCATATTTATTAGCGATTCTATCATATGGCTCGATTTCGGTAATCCGCTCATTTTTGTAAACATGTCATATATCTATATGCTTTTCCTTTATTCCTCTGTACGATTGCAGTTCAACATGCCGCTCCTTTATTTGACGGCTAAGGACGGCCTATCACATTACAGGGGGGCGTGGGTGATCTCCATAATTCACTGGCATACGTGTCAACCCATTATTCAGAGCAATTATGACTCGTGAATAGCAAGCCTAATGGTATTTTGTTTCCCAATATGCATGGCTTGTTGTTTCAATGCCATTTCCATGTTTTGCTTTGCAAAAATTAGCAGTAAGTTAGAAATTTGAACAACTTGCTATTCCATCATCTTCTATGTGTTTTCTTAACAGTGAGCTAAGAATTTGAACAACTTGCTGTTCCATCATCGTCTTTGCATTTTACAGTGTGCTAAGTGTGAATAAGATGGGAGGAAGATCAATTTGCAGTGAGCCATAGGTGTTAATGGTCTCTGATGTTGCATGAGAAATCCTAGCAAGGGCAAGATGGATAGCTTACCTTAACGATCTACAGCAATCCAACGAGACGGTGGCAATCGAGTTTCTACAGAACTTGCAAGAAAATCATTCCATGGTGAGAGGAAGACAGGTAGCAGTCACAGATGACATAATTACTGAAGTTTCAGGATTGCCAGCTACTGGACCTGTGTGGACTTTGAAAAAGATTAGACTGCGAGATGCCATAACCATCTTCTAGGATGAAGGGAAAAACCTTACTGTAAAAGGGAAAGGAGTCCTGCCGGTAACCCTGGGAGAGCCGCGGGTAGAATTGGCAAGAATTATCCAAAGCTACATCACTTGCGATGGTAGAAAAGACATGGTAAGACCATGCCATCTCAAACTTTTAGTTATTTTAAAGAAAAAATGTGTTGTGAATTTGCCTACGTTTTTAAATTTTTTATTACATGATGTTGCCTGAAGAATGAGGAAATCTCACCATCTAGAGTCAGTAGTAAGCCACCATGGGTTAATTCGACTGATAGTCAGTTACAGTCTTGCCCAATAGCAGAGTAGTTGGGAAGAATTGATTTTCTCGATAGATGGGGGACTGGCTTCACTAGCCCCAAAACGAAAACATATTGCTAGCACATCGAGTAGACCACTGAAACGAAGACAATATGTTAGATTGGCAAGGAGCAGAGGAATGTTGGGAACTTCCCAAGGAAACATTAGCCAGCCTGTGGAAATACAGGATTCAGAAGATGAACAAACCCCACAATTGAAAGGTGGGGAGAATGAAGAAGAATTGAATGAAAATGATGAAGAAGAACCGGAGGAGGAGACTGAGCAATCCGGTCAGGAAGAAGGGGAGAGAATAGAGCAGTGCAGTGAAATTCCACTGCAAAACCCTCTGCAAGAAGATGAATTGGCCCAAATTTTGGCCAATATGGTCGAGTATGTCCAACCTCACAGCCCACTCAACCCCCATACCGAAGAAGGGCTACAGGAGCACTCCACTCATGATAAAAGTGCATCCGAGGAAATGTGTGATGAGGAGGAAGAAGAAGAGAATCAATTTGCTCATGATAAGAGTGTATTTGGGGAGAAGAGTGATGAGGATGAGGAAGAGGACCAATTTGTTCCTAGTCCGAATACACCCAAAGAATTGCATGATGAAGAAGAGGTAGAAGAAGAAGCTACCTAGGAGACAGTAGAACAAACCGAGGTTTCTACCCCTAAAAAACCTGATTAGCAGAACACTGAAGAAGTGTTCCAAGAAGGAAACATGGAAATTGGCTGAGACGAAGGTACAGTGCCTGAGGTACAAAGCCCATGCTCGAGAAAACAAACTGTTGTTCCTTCTAAGAAAACAAAAGAAATTAAAAGATTGCGGAAGGAACAACAAAGATTGCTTAACGTAATTAAGCAACTTCGACAACAAATATGAGTCTTGAAATTGGGGAAGAACTCAAAAGGAACCTCTGGGGCAAAGCATGCAACCACCCAGGCAAAACCCCATAAGAAAAAGACCAAGAGGACTTAAGTCCAACCTGTTATTCAGAATCGCGAGGAACAACATTTGGCAGTTGCAAATGCAGAAGCACAAACGGAGAATGCAACGGCCTGTGATATGGAAATCTAGACAGAGGCATTGTCCTCTAGTGAGAAGGAAACTCAAACCATAAAGACGAGATGTCACAATAAGGAGATTCAAGTAGATCTCCAGCCCAAAATTTTCATGTTGGATAGTGACCCGAGGATAGTAACTTTGCGAAAAGATTTGGCACAAGCCCAACAAACAATAGATGAACTCACAGAGGAAATGATTCCTCAAGAAAAATGCTAGAAGTTACAACAGCAGCTGAAGAACATCAATGCATCAGAAAGCCAGGCCTTTGAAGGATGGCTAAAGGCAAAAGAAAGAGTAAAAAAGGTAACCCATAGACTAGACATAGTTATAAATCAAATGGATACCTTATGTTCTCTGTATACTGATGTTCTAGCATGTAGGGCACCTGCCAGAAACTATGCTTTGTTTTTGATGGAAAGATATTTACAATTGAAAATTAAAGTTGTTAAGTCAGGAGTGCCTATAGAGATAAAAACCATTGATGACTTCATAAACTGTTGTAAGCATTACGGGGTGAATGTTTAGCGACTGTTATGTGAATTTTATTTGCACAATCTTGTGTTAGATGGAGAAACAGAACAGAACCCTAGCCCTTTTGTGGGTGATGTCCAACTTCAGGCATTTATTTCTTTTGGTGTTAATCAGATAAAGTGGCTTAAAGCCTACAATGTCTTTCAAAGACAAGAGAATGGATTAGATCTATGGGTGAGGGGTGAACCTAGAGACCCATTGCAATTATGGAATAAACATAGGAGCCTAATGAGAACTCAGGGTGTGATCCAGACATTGGGCCCTATTCACACAACATTCATCCAACAAGGGGTAGAATACTTCTTTACCATCAAAGACCTTGCCATAGCAACAGTCAAATTTTGATACCAGACTTCTAATCGGAATATCCAAAACAGAGAACCATTCAATAATGAGAATTTTAAGCTAGTTGCTAACCGCTTGGGTATCTATGGTGACCTCAATTTGAGAGAAGTCCTGTCTTGGTTAGGCTATAGGTTCCGAAGTCCAGTCATTTGGTATCTTGCACCAGGATATAGAGCCTTATATGAATTGCCTGAAGGTCAGACAGGGCATATTTTTGAATTCTTAGCTAGGAATCATGGTTGTAGACCACCGACTGAGAACCCTTCTCCAGCCTATTCCCTAACTGCCTTGTATGTCAATTACAATGTTTTCATGAGGGCATGAAAAAGGTTAAGCAGGGGGGTGTGTTAAGCAT
Organism: Pinus taeda; assembly: GCA_000404065.3. Lineage (NCBI taxonomy): Eukaryota > Viridiplantae > Streptophyta > Pinopsida > Pinales > Pinaceae > Pinus > Pinus taeda. The sequence goes on along the minus strand of APFE031552259.1, from coordinate 15,143 downwards.
TAGAAAAGGTATGTAATTGCTACTCATTTCTTATCTTTTCCTTTAATTCATAAATTCTTTACATTATGAAATAGGCATATGATGAAGGATTAAGATAAAGTTCAAGAGATTTGTAAGTTACAAAAAATGACTAATTATTACCTTTTTCTATGCAGAAAATGAAGAAAATGGAAGATCGCCATTTCAAAGGAAAAGACAAGGTGAAACCAATTGCTATCCCTTTGACAGGGAACCACATCCAGATGAGGCAATCCAGATCAGAGTGCATAAGCAAGGACAAGGAAGAAGAAATACCAAATCAACACAAGAAGACGAGGAGATAACTGAAGGATAACGATCTGGTGAATCCCTCAGGATCCTTTGATCCCGAGGGATCGCTACCTTAAGAATATCTGTATCATTGATATTTCCACCTGGCCACTATAAAAAGGGACAATGTTGCTAGCCCAAGGGGATTATTATTGTTTTATAGAATTTACTGTTGTAAACTAAACTTTGATCATCGACTCTCTCTAAAGAGTGATTACTGTAACTTTGTTTTCATGATTAATATATAAACTTTGTTGCTGTTCTATCTTTGATTCCGGAGTAACCAGAGCAGTGCCTCTCTGGAGGCTAAGGGCCCGGCCCTAGTGGATCACTTGCTTTCTGTACCATTATTTTCCAATTCCAAGTCGTGTGTGGTTTGATTTCTTTTACTTACTTCATTCAGTAATCTGTTGTTCCTTATCATTTCGTGTACTGGTTCTGTTATATTTCATTCATATTTGAATAGTAAGGTTATCTTCTACAATTGGAATGTTATGTTGTTCATTTTAAAATCTTATCACATTGTTGTTCCCTTACAGATTGGCATTACTGTGTAATATTGCTGTTCCTTTACAGATTAACATTACTATTCATTTACAGAATAACAGTGTTGTGCATTTACTGATCGATATTATTGTCTATTTAGCTACGGTTTACCTCTAAGTGTGATTGTTGTTCATTTGGATTGCCGTTCCATTGTAACTGCAATTGCTGTTTCTTCATAACCGTGATTAATACTTGTTATGCCAAAACCCAGACTACTGCTTCCATCATTATAGATTCGCTGTGTGTTAACATTTGATTTAGTTTGATGTTCAATATTCCATAAGACTCATTTTAGTTTTCTGTTCCATTTTCGGTTTGCTGTTCAAATCATTTTTGAGTTAAAGGTTGCTGCTTAATTCCTTTAGTTTCCTATTGCTGCTTAATTCATTTATGTAGGTTAAATCCTTACTATTCAATCTTTTCAAGTAGATTAGTTGTTGTTCCCTTTCCTGTTAATTGAATTATCATTTCGAGTAATTGCCTTGGTGTGAATAGAACGATCTGCAGCTGTAGTGAACATTGACTATTGTTGTCTATTTCCTAGATTGGAGATCTTCTCTTTGATTGCTTTTCAATTGCATCAGTTTACCATGGGAAGAGTTATCATTACTGCACCCTTGACTGATGAAGTGTTGTAGTTTATTAAATGAATGATTTAGTTACAAAGCATTTCAATTTATTGCCATTACATTTAGAGTTTGTTTCCAGCACTTATTTACTTTTGTAAAAGCACTATACTACTAGCATTACTCTTGACAAGTGACTGCTTCAGACTGAGTACACTCTTTGAGATAACAAATCATACCTGGATTGATAATTTATATAGGGTATATAGAGGTGAAAAAGACCCTTTTTACTGCTCAACAATACCCATCATGTACTAGACATAGTAGCTGCCGGATAACAAAAATTGTGATGGTTGCATGGTGGTAGTGGGGTATCCACCTCAGATGGAGTAATCCTGCCTTCTCCACACCCCATAGACACTTTTGTTGCAGTAATTTCTCCGTGGCCAATTGGGGGAATTTCTCACTGTCCGAGAGGTCCTAGTCTTCGAACTTGATATTTGGTACCTACCCAACGACAGACCATCAAACCTTATTTCATCTGTAAGAAGCGGGGTTTGGAGCGTTCTCTTCATGGCCTCAAGGTCCTTCGGTATCTTGGCCGTCCCTTTCCACGGGGAGATGTATGGTGTTATCGCTGAAGGTACTTGGGAAACATTTTCCTCTTCCTCGTCCTGTGCTTCAATCTGAGGGATTAGGGCTTCTAAATATTCCTTTTCCTCCTCAGTTTCAGTGGTGATAGCTTTGCCCTTTTCTGCCATTGAAAATTTACTGAATCGTGTTGATACCCAGACTGGTGCCATAGTTTTCTTGTCTGTCTAGGGTCGTAGCCTGCGTGGAGACTTTGGAACTTCTGGGGCTGCGGCCTCTTCTCTAGACCCCTCCGTGAATCTTACTCTAGTTCTAGCAGTTGACATGGTTTCTATCATGGGTTTGCACGGTTACTTACTCATGGGTGGCAAGGGAGCTTGGAGCTTGTTGCTCTACGCTGGCTCAAATCTCAAATATCCAAGTTTTGGTTTAGGGCTACCCCAAGGGGTTTTATAGTAATGTTTGAATTTGAATTTGACCATTCCCTCCACTTCTGAGTCATTAATATCTTCTTGGCAGCAATCTTCCTGTATCTAGCTCTGAATTCCTGTCGTAATGGCCCACTGCTTACTCCTTTCTGCTTTAAGTTTGATTTCTTGTCATGAATAGTAACATCAATGGTCACCTCCCAGCCTACCCATGTGGTAGCACAACCTCTTATGCGCGATCGTGATCTTGGTGACCTACTGACCCTGCGCAGAACCTCCTTTTCACGCAGCTCTCCTGCATACCTGTTTATAGTTCCGCACCTTCTTTCAACTGCTTGGAGTGCTGAGACTGTGCTTTCCATAGATAGTCAGGTGGTCGCACCCCAGGTACAAGATTTCAACTTCCCTACTAGCCCAGGTTGCGGGCACCCTTCACCTACCCTTGTTTCCATTGGTATATCTCATTCTTCTTTGTATGGTGCGGCCTCCTATTTGGTAAAGTGCGGTCACAACGATGATAGCAGGGTCACAACTATTTCTATAGTAGTAGGGCCGATCAGGCTTGGTCTCATCATAGCTAGTTTCGCGTAGTCCACTTGTACGACTCCGGTTTCTAGTTAGCTAATTCCTTCGCTCAATATTATGATTTTCTTCCATAGCCCTGCCTATTCTTCATCAAGTGCGCGAAGTTTCAAACTCCCTCACCGAATGACTTCCTGTAACTGCCGTATTCCCTTACCTAGGTCCCTGCGTCCAGTCCGAGCTGCTGGGGCTGTGGTCAGGGGACTTCTCTTCGTCTTCCTAGTTTCATCTTGTTTGATCACTGACAAGGTCATCTTCGCACACCTCTTTTTGCGTATGGTCCTATAGGCCCATCGAACCCTTGGTACGAGCAGATTCCAATTGGTTTGTTTTATTCGGTGAACTCTATTCATGATCTCGCATGTTTTTCTGACAGCTCCATTGTGAATGGCTGGCTGAATGCGTCGCCTTTCCTGGTCGGGTTCTGATTTTTTATTCTTAGTTGGGAAGGTGGTTGCACAAAATACGTTTGCATCCCTCGCCACAGGTAGGTGCTCTCATCGCTTCGTCCTTGTTGTCCCAATCACAGGCAACGCTGGAAACCTCCAACTGTACACACACCTGCCTTCTACATTTGCGCTAGTTCCACCTAGTCTTCTAATGTGTACTCCACCCTTGTGCAGTTGTCACGCGCAGTGCCCCTTTTTGCACACCGTGCTGCTTTTGTTTCGGTATTGCAATTTCACAGCTGTCTACAAATTCCTCCATGTTCATTGCACACCCATCTGTTAGCAGTTCCCTTGCTTTGGTTGTCACTCATCACAGTGACCTAACCATCATATTACAATTCAGTGTTGTTACTTCATGCAATCGGTTTTGCCATCACTCTATTTCCTCATCTGAATCTGACGTGCAGGAACTGTCGCGCTCCCATGAGATTCTCCCGTCCACTGTTGGATTCACCTGATCCTAGTCTTGCACTATTGTCTAGTAGATGTAGTCCAGTTCATCATCACTGTTCTCATCATGCACAAGTTCGGTGTAGCCTGCTCCTTCAGCTAGATCCAGCGGAACTATTACACGGAGAGACCTTTTCTCAAATATCATCTTCCGTCTTTTTAAGTTGATGAATCCATTCATGTCCATGGCCTAGTCTATTCCAAACAATGTGGGGGAAGGGTTACGGTCATCCACGATTTCTATTACCTCAAAATCCATTTGGGTTCTTGTGCCTTCGATATCCACTGTTACTCCTTGCAATCTCCCCATGGGCAAGACCTTTTGTTGGTTTTCCATCCGTAATTGAATAGGGGACCATTGTAATGCGAGCCTGCCCATGCATTCCCATGTATGTTTAGGTAGCACATTCACATCTGAACCTAAGTCCAGAATGACCAGATCCATCTCAAAGTCGCCAATCTATGCTGTCATTTGCATTTCTAACCCGGTGCGCAAAGCATGCTTTCCTAGTTTCCTGACCATGCATGGTTCGCCTGACCCTGTGCACCTAGTTATCATCTCTTGTAATCCCTTAACTGCCTTATTGTCCTGTAGTAGCTTCATACATGTCTCTAAAAAGGTAGTTAGCATAGAAGGATCCATTTTCGGCTCAGGTTGATCCTTACTACTTGAAGTAGATGTCTCTGCGAAGCTCTTCTTAGCTTCCTTAAATGTCTCCTTTGCGCATTCCAAGTCAAACTCAGGTTGCTTTATAGGGGCCTTATGGACCCATGTATTCTCCTCGGGTTGCTTCCCCTTATCTTCCCCTGTGGTTGCACCGCTTCTGAGCACCATGTTCACGTTGGGTCTTCTTCGCGTGGTTCAAACCTCATCATTTGGATGTTCTGCGTTGGAGTAGACTGAAGCACCCCTTTCTCATGCATCTATGCAATTAGTGTGGGGCAATCTACCGCTTCATGATCAAAATGATAATAGTATGGACAACATGTTCTGGTCGAGTTTGTATAGTCACACGCATAGTGCCCAGGTCCTCCACAGTTGTAGCAGATTAATTGTCCATGCCCTCGTCCGGGTCCCATTCCTCCTCGTCCCCGTCCTTGTCCTTAGAACCCACCGCGCACTATTGCTGCGACTGGATCCTGACCTCGTGCCTCAGCCTGCATCCTTTAGGTAGGTGTTCGATCCATCAACAATTCATAAATCCAACAATTTAATTCGTCGTGGCCCACCAATCTACAAAAATTGCAAAATAGCTGCTGGGGGGTCTGTGTAAACTTCTGCAATAGATGATAGTTGTCCGTCGTGTTCTTTCCTCCCACCTGACAGATAGCACATCAGAGTGTGAGTGCCACACTTGGCCTGGCCTGTGCCTCTGGTCTCAAAGGCATTGGTCCTCCACCACCAAATGGTTCGCGAATACCGTACAATGATCCTTATCGTGGCCCTGGCCTTTACATTTTATGCACCATACTTCTTTGCGTGCTTCTAGCCGGGGCGCCCTATCCTGTTTCAAACTCTGCATCTCCAAGCATAGGTTTTGTAGTTGTGCATGGATATGTTGGACTCCCAACCTAGGATCCTATATCAGAGTTTCATGCAACCTCGTCGCTATTTCCAATGTTTTTGCCTGGGTTGAAAGCTTCTGCTGTGATAGCGCAGTCCTCAGGTGTGGTGTTAAAGATGCCACAAACCACACGCGGTGCTGCGCATCCGTTAGCGTCATATTAGCCTCATGGATCATGCTCTTCAGTCTCTAATCTAGATCCCATGGGGTTTGGCCCAGAAGCATTGCGATCTCCTTGAATCTGATGATTGTCTACATCTCTGATTTCAACTGGCTAAATTCTCTGTTTAATGCAATTTGGATTTCCGCTATTCCGACATTCGGATGATCATTCGAGTGCTTGATCTACCAAGTCAACGTGTGATCCTACAACACACTTACCAAGGTGTCCTTCTTAATGTTATCATCCGTAACTTCGTGTGCTTCCCACACTACTCTTACTACGAACCAAAACTGATCTGGATCTTTGCTCCCTACTCCTCTGAATATAGGCAACTTGATCGCACTCGCCATGTTGAATGGTGGGTTGGGTGGAGGTGGGGTGGTTGAAGATGGAGGAGATGAAGGTGAAGTGGGTGATGGCGTAAGGGGAGGTGACAACTGTGGAATGCGCTGCCTTATCAAACTGACCGCATTCCTTAGAGAAACCCAATCGTGCTCTTCCTCACCTGCTCGTGGAGGTGAAATTAAAGTACTATTTCCTAACCCTTCGATACCCTTGTAGACCTTTCTGCTCCGCGTCGTTCCACTCATTAATGTATTCACATCACCCGTTTTTAACATAACAATATCTTAATCCAGGTATTCAAAGATTTGATGTACCTACCTCGCGGTCCCTTGAGAAAACGCCACTTAGCTTCACTGTAGCTCACGGTTGTGTCTATCGTGAACTCAGTGATAAACCTTCCTATTATTTGATCCAACCAATGATCTACAACCTGCGCGATCTTATCTTCAGATGCCTCTAGCCTGCACACCAACTCTGGAGTCCACACTATGGGTTGATCAAGCTTGCACCTTCCTTGGCTATCGGCTAGCCTCGTGATCCAATCATACAATTCTGACGAGAAGTTCGTGAAGAAGATCTCGTGGATTTCCGTGTATACATAGCGATCTAGCCACCTCTTCTCAGATATCTATAAAGTTTTGTTTTCCTGTACCGCGAACTCATGAAGCTTCTGATCCAACCAATTTTCAATCTCTTTCTTCATAGGGTTCTAGTGTTCTGACATTAGACATCCCTTAGGCAGATCCCAGTCCTGATAACGGAACCATTTGTTGGCTTATTTGGGCCTGACCCAGGTTTGGAAGTGTTTTAGCCAAACAAATCCCACACTATCGGCCCTTTCGAGAATAATCCATGGAGTGTGGACTGAAGTCTCACCCGAGGTAATATGGGAGGGTGCTGGAACTAGGTTTCCGCACCCTAGGGAAGTCTAGATGTGGTTTGCAAGGTGCGCGAGCCAAGCCTACACACAACACAACTTCTGCATAGTCACCTGTCAGATCGGCTATATTCGCGTGACTTGAGGGACGAGCGTGAATGTTCTTTATCTTGTAGGTGCTTAATATTATTATAGATCTTGAATTAACTTACGAAGGCACAATATTCTCAGTTATCAATTAACATAACTAGATACGCGCGTAATCATAAACCATAACAGATGCATAAACCAGAATATAGGACCAACATATAGATTTGTGACCAGATGCACAATAATTCAGAAACACTTCTCTTATAGTAATCTCTTGTTCATTACAGTCCAAATCCACCCTGTGCACTCAGCTGCAGGGGTCCGCGCACACAACTGCGGACTCTACCAGGCCTTTGCGCACATAGCTGCAGAGCCTACCCTAACCACTACCAACCATGACTCAGACTTATAGACTCAGAGTAATCTTTCCCTTTACAAACCCATAGACTTTTTGATCTTCCAAAAATTGCCTTCTACCCTTAGAGCCTTGCTCTATTTATACATTCCCATGGTTTGTGGACCATGGGCAGGCCGAATCGCTTTCTATTATCTTACATAATTTTCAGGGAGACAACCCTTTGACTTGACTCATTACAATTCGTGCTCCACACACTTCGCGGAACCTTTACCATACTACCACCCAAAATTGTGGGCTTTAAGCCCCAAAGCCGTTACGCGGGGGGTCCACTACCCAACAATAATATTAGGTGAAAATATGAAATTATCTCTAAACCTTCCTAATGAACATATTAAAGCTAAAAATGTGTCATATAATGCAAAAAAATAGAGGTTTAATGTGCTAAAGTAAGGTCATATGGGCCTTAATTTATGTCTAATTTGGAGGCCCATCACCCACTATAAAGGGTTTAAAGAAGGGAATATCCTCTCTACCCATTTTGTAGTCCCACTCTTGTTTGAGCTTTAAAAGGAAAGGGATAGGACCCATAGGTGGATACAAATTGAAAAATCTAAAGTAGTCGAATAAGTGGGAATAATGGAGGAGAATATGGAAAAGATGGGGGAGGAAATGACTGATCTCAAACTCAAGGACGCCAATGTGAGAGACTAGCTGCAGGCAACAAATAGAAGGCGAAAAGCTCATCTATAGGAGGAGGAGGAGAAACTTGGAAGCATGGTAATTTTTTCCATAGAAGCCATCTAGTGTAAGCGTCCCTCAAAGACTTATTCATTATTCCTGAAGGAATAATGGAACCAATTTCAGATTAAAACCTTGGCCCAACATGGATCTCTCCCTTTCCAGGACTGCAAAAAATTCATTGAACTTTGTCATAGTATCAATGCTGAGGATAGAGATAAAATATATGGATTTTTATATGAATAATTTGATACTAACTGACATAAACAATTGGGACCCCAACTCAAAAATTGGAGATGTGCAATTAATGACCTTTGCATCCTGTCTCACCCATGAAGAGGCCTGAGCTAAAGAGATCAAAATAGTCATGGATAGGGAAGTAAAAGAAGCCTTATGGATCAAAGTAGAATTAAGAGGTTCTCATCTTGCCACTAGTAACCATAGCCTCATTGCTATAGATCCTAGGTTGGCACAAGCCTATACATAGAAATAAGGGTAGGAAATCTTACACTTTGAATATAGTTTCAGATTTTTAGAAAATGAAAGCATGCAAGCTTGTTAGAGAAGGCGACACACCCTGCCACACAACCTAGGAATGAAGGAGTACCACTCACCTAAAATTCTAACAAATTATTTGGATAGAACCGCTATGCACAAGATGATAGTCCATATATTTGGGATCAATTGGATTGGACTAAAGTTTAGTCCTACTCTACCATTGGTCTTGCAAGAAAATAGGGAACAAGTAGAGGAACAAAGAAAATGGATAGAGATTGAGAAGAATGCATGTTTCCATCCTAAAGAAAGCATCCCTTCTGAGGTGGCTTGGGATGTTAGAGTGGGCACCAAGTGTTAAAAACTAGATCACTACTAAGAAAGGGGGTGAATCAATAGTGAAGGAACTTATACATTTTTTTCAAAATTATTATTCTTTTAAACCATGCATAAACATAAGAACATAAAAAGATCTCAGAGAATTAAACATAAACCAGAAACCATGAAAACATTCAACATGTGGCACACAAGTATTTCTTATGCAAGACCCTTTGGGAAAAAAATCACCCTTGTTGCTACTGCACTTCTCAAAATATTTTATTACGTCAAATAATTTTTTACATAGAGATTCAACTAGCTACTATCAAATGGATATCTATTTCTCATGTAGATATACAGAAAACCATCCGTTGGAAGCCACAGTGACCAACGATCCTCACCAAGTTACTCTTGAGCTATCAAACAACTCTACAAACTCCTATCTGCTAGAAGCCACCACGACTAATGAGCGTTGCCCATGCTCTTATGAACTATCCAACTACCATTAGATTGAGAAAACTTCTCACTTATATCGATTTTTCTAGAGTCCTCCAACTCCATTCCTCTATATGATCCTCATTTCATACATTTTCAGAGTAGAAATGAGAACTTCTCAACATGAACACCACAACAACAATATCTTCAGGGCATAAAATAAAAACTCCAAAATAAAATTAATCAACACAAACACTGCATAAAATGATCTGAAAAATGCATAACAAAAACCCTCTTGGCAATAGATAAAATTACTCACAAAACATATGCTTCTCTCAACAAAAAATTGTAGAAATTTCACATTGCTACCAATCACCAAAAAGACTAGAAACAAAAATCTACTTCATTTCCTCACTCATTACACAAAATGTTGGCTGAAATGTACTCTTGTTATCTACTGTTACACCTGCAAACTGCTTCAGAAAATATGCATCACAACCCTCACACAACTTGCACACCCTCTACTGCACTCTCACTCTCACTTAACACATAACACATCTAACCAGTTAATATTATTATTATTATTTAATTCAATAGAAAACTATCCTCATCAGTATTGAATCCAATACCAAGGGAAAATATTAAGGTAATACCAATACCAAGTGTAAATATCAGGGTAATGTTGTGCAAGCCAAAATACCAATTATAATACCATGGTAATACCAATACCAAGGGTACTTGTACCATGGTAATACTAATACCAAGTGCACCTGTACCATGGTAATACTAATACCAAGTGCACCTGTACCATGGTAATACTAATACCAAGTGCACCTGTACCATGGTAATACCAATATCAAGGGCACCTGTACAACTGTCAAAACAACAAACCAAAATACTACGTCTGAATACCATGGTAATACTAATACCAAGGACACTTGTACCATGATAATACCAATACCATGTTAATACCAATACTAATGGCACTTGTACCATGTTAATACCAATACCAAGTGCACATGTACCATGTTAATATAGATACCAAGGGAACTTGTAAAATTGTCAAAGAAAAAAGCCAAAATACCACATGTGAATACCATGGTAATGCTAATATCAAGGGAACCTGTCTAGGGCAATGCCACTACCATGGTAATGCTAATATCAAGGGAACCTGTACCAAGGCAATACCAATACCATGTTAATACCAATTAGTTTCCATACCAAATACCATGGGTACCATACTTGGTAACACTATATAACCAAAAAATCATATGCATGACCAATGCATATCCAAACATCTCCAGCACCTATAGCAACATCATCAAGCCATCAAGAAGTCTCCAATTCCAATACATGTAGCAAAATCTCCAATGCTTCCAGGACTTGCAGAAGCATCTCCAACACATGTAGTAGCATCTCCAACACCTGCAGTAGTAGCATCAAGTCATGCAACTTCCTCCAATAACTATAGAGGCACTGATCTCTATCACTCTGAATTCTCTCCCCCTTTGACATCAATGGAAAAGTTCCATACCAACACTAAAGAAAAATTCCAATAATATTGTCAGACAAAAGAAATATCTCCTGTAACATAAGAATGTAGAGCAAGGAAGTCATCTACCAAAAAGTCTCTAGTCAGTGCCATGCAATCTCTGAAACTAAACATGCTCCCCCTAAGCATGTAATGGGACTACAAACAAACTCTCTTTGTTGTTGTAGTAACACATCTACTTGCTACAATAAGCCTTCTTGCCAAGTGCAAGAGACTACTCCTCATGAACCATGACTCCAACTAACTTTGGACAAAGATATACAATGAAATACAATAAATCTACCATGCGTCATGGAGAAAATACATGGTTGTGACAAATATATAAGACTAAAAAATGACTCCTCTATAAGCACACCTATCACCAACATGACTATATGGACCCAAGTTTACATCATGCACCCAATGTACTAGGGCTACATCAATGGTATACAAAACAAGACATGACACCCATTAGCCCATACATAGCTAATTGACACAATGGGTCTCTCCATGACCAATACACCCAAAAGATGACACAGTGATAGTACATGGCTTTTACAACTGCACACAAAGGTGCTCTCTTTTATACATGTCCAAAATATGAAATAACATGAGTACATGGCATCATTGGGAAATGATATATGCTCCTAAAACAACAACAATGATAATACAATCCATGGCATGTGCATCAAATATAAGGCCTCCATGAGAAATGACATAAGCTCTATACATGGAAGTAACAATATAAGTAATAAAAAAATCATATGTTAGTGCATGGCCACTCAACATCTTGTCCATCACCATCCCAACAATGAATATCCTGCAGCAAAATCATAATTACCACTAGCGGCCAACATGCTCCACATAGGCATCAACACAATAATCATCTAATAGTAACAACATGGAAATATGTCATAGAACAAGCAACAACAACAATACTAGCAACATATGAACCAATACAAGTAATATCTATAGCAACATCAATATGTGGCCAATATGAAAATATCTAAGAAGAACTAAGTAGTAGAAATAACATCAGAATATTTGGCACTATAACACCATCAACAACATAAATTCATCATCTCCAAAACCTCAATCCATCAACTCACTCTCTGTCTCCATGAGAGTAGAAACCAAGAATCAGAGCATAAAACATCACATCATCGGAAACAACATGCATACTCCATGTAACACCAACATCATTATTTAGCCATATATATGCATTATATCACATCAACAACATACATCATACCAAAACATAATGGGCAACAACATTATCTCCATATATGGGTAGCAATATAAATCATGATGTCTTAGCCATATGAGTGTGCAATATCTGATAAAAAACATGCATGATATTAAAACACCTAAGCAACATCATACTCTCTCTCCATGCAATAGTAACATATGATTCAACCATCCAAATACATATTAGCAGTACCATGATACATCTATAACAGAAAACATGAGAAATAAAGTGCATACTCTAGATGATCCAACTCCAACACAACACCTGATCTCAATGGAAGCAACATATACATGGCAATACATGATATAAATATGATTTATCAATACAGTATACCAGCTATGTCATGCAAGCATATCACCTCATTATACTAGCAAATACATGGAAGTAGCATAAAAACCCATCTTAACATATTTCCTACAACAAACTTATGTCAAATGAGCACAACAAGCTTCTCCATATGAGCATAATTCCAACCTTCTATAAAATCATTAGGAAGAAAAAATTCTCCTCTTAAACATGTAATCCTCCATCACACCATAATTAGGTGCATAAGAATAATCAAGTGGACATGATATCTTCAAGACTATCAACATACAACTACTCAAAAGTAATTAGTCACAAAATGGTTGATCCACCTAAAATCAAATTGGAATAAGAATAAAGGAGTAATAAAAATAACACTTCAAACCTCATGAATTCCCCTTGAACACGCATCTCCTACAATATGTAGATTTTGTATTTATTCATTATATTTGATATGGATTCACCTCCAAAGGTCTACATCCAACTCAATATGCAACCATATGCTCCCCCTAAGACCATGCATGCCTCAATTTTTAATGGGAATTCCCTGCTACTCTTTTCTCCTCCAAACTTTCATATGTTGAACCTCCTTCTTCTTGTGCAGTTAGCCTTGCATATTATTCTCTCTATGATTGGATCTCCTATAACACATGGAAAAATTGCAATCCTTGGCCTTATGGCCAACATTGTCACACACAAAACATTTTATGTGACCAATGAACAAATAAACATGTTGATATCTTCTATTGATCTGATTTCTATTCCTTGCATGTGCCCTGCAGTCAATATCCCTATGGCCAAAATCATTGCATGAGAAACAATAACCATTAAAAGGAATATTATGCTTGAATTTTGGTGAACTTCATGAAAATGAAAATCTTCTTTGAATGCATGCTTGAGGTTGCTCCTCCTTTGGATACTCCTTTTGGTCACAAGATATGATCTCTCCACTATAATAAATTGTTTCTATATTTCCACATATACAACAGTTATAGCATCTTCCAATTCTATTCTTCTTCTTTGGCCTCCTTCTCTTATTCTTTTGCTTCTTGCATGGATATTGAGTTTGCTGATGATTCTCCTTTTTCTCACTACTACTAGTTGCTCCAAATATTTCTGATTTGCTTGTAGATGCTTGAGCACTAGATATGAAACTATTTAATTATTTTCTTGCAGAAATTGCTTCAACCTTCAATTTTTCATACTCATCCTCCAACTCCTTATACTACTTCCTCATTCCATTTTTGATTTTTCTTCCTTCTTCCACCCGAGTTTTCAGATATGAAATTTCTTCTTTAAAGGCACACTCCTTTTCATCAACAAATTGCGGCAATATTCATTGATTTTTCTTTTCAACTGTGATCCTTTTAATTTATTATTTGAGGGCCATTACCTTGGATTGATCTTCATTATTTATGATGATATCTTCTTGTTGTTCCTCTTGATTGATGTTTGATCCATCACTGCTATCACTAGGGATTCATCTTCATCTTATGAGAAATTGGTACTTCCATCTTCTTCTTATGAGGAGTCTTGATTTGTCGCTGCAATAAGAGTAGAAACCTTTGTATTTTTCTCCATTTCTGAAATATGCAATTTTCGTCCATAGTATAAATTCTACAGTCTGGCCAACATATCTTTTGTAGTCTCACAATGCTTCACATACAAATTGTCATATTTTGAAATCCCATGCAAGATAATGTTTTTAGCCAAATCATTAAATTTATATTTAACTCCATACTCTACTGATAGAAAAATATCTTCATTAAGGGACCTAAAATATGAATCCATTTTTTCCTTCCAAGTTGCAAATTTACCTTCATGAATAATTGGATTCTTGTTGATCCATTTTCGAAAAATTTATAATTTTTTTTCCAATACTCATTAGATCAACTCTCTAGCGATTGAGCTGCAATTGAGAGCTCTGGCTCTGATACCAATTGTTTGAAACTAGATCACTACCAAAGGGGGGGGGGAGGTGAGTCAATAGTGAAGGCCCTTATAATTTTTTCTCCAAATTATTATTCTTTTAAACCATGCATAAACAAAATCACATAAACATAGATCAAAGTATGAAGCATCAAACATAAACCAGAAACCATGAAAGCATTTGTGGTGGAAAACCCTTTTCCAGGAAAAAAATCGCCCTTGTTGTTTTTGTGTTGCTAAAAATATTTTATTATTCCAAACAATTCTTTACATAGAGATTCAACTGACTACTATCAAATGGAGATATATTTCTCATGCGGATCTACAGACAACCATCCATTGGAAGCCACCATGACCAAAAATCCTCGCCTAGTTACTCCTAAACTATCAAATGAATCTATAGACTCCTATTTGCTAAAATCCACCACGACCAATGAGCCTCGCCCAGTTTATTTTGAACTATCCAACTACCATTGGAATGAGAAAACTTCTCACTTCTATTGATTTCATTAGAGTCCTCCAACTCCACTCCTCTATGTATTTATCATTTCATACATTTTCATACTAGAACCGAGAACTACTAAACATGGACACGACAACAACAATATCTTCAAAGCATAAAATAAAAAATCCAACATAAACAAAAATGTTGGATAAAATTATCTAAAAAATGCATTAGCAAAACCCTCTCCAGAATAAATAAAACTTCTCACAAAACGCCTTAGAATTCAGCCTCTTCGAGGGGGCAACCTCCTTTACATTACATAAATGAACAATTCTTCGATGATTCAAATGACAAAACCTCCTTTCTATATATAGGAGTCTA
>APFE031552258.1:260337-356984 GCA_000404065.3 Pinus taeda | reverse complement strand
TTTTCTTGGGAGAAGACATAGTCCTCTCCAACTCATTATCAATATATATATTCATTTCACATTACCCAATGTACCCTCACATTTATTAAGGAGTAGACATGGTCCTCTCCATGTAATTACATCTCACATTTCCAAATGTACTCCTAGCTTATTTGGGAGAAGAGAAGTCAACTATAGGGATGGGTGAGAAGTGAATGACATTAATGAGAGGTGGTTGAGATGGAGAAGGGAAGGAGGGTATAAAAAGGGAAGGGAGAAGAGAGAAGGGGAGAGTTTTTGGGAGGTTTTGCTCATGATTGTGGGGGTTGGTTGTGATTGTTTGGACTTGTTATGATTTTAGGGAGACCTTGGAAACCTATGGAGGTTTCTTGGGTTTGAGAGGAGGAAAGTATTGTTATATGGTTTGCACATTCTCCTTGAGGACACACTATATCTAGTTGGACTTGGGCACGGAGGGCTAGGGAACCTGTGGAGGTTTCCTGGGCTAGGAATTTGTTTCCTAGTTGGCTGGGTGGTAAATCCGGTTGGGTCGGTGAGAAGGAGCATTCAGCTGGAGCTATACTACAAAGGTATCATCATCAACCGCCGGAACAGGTATTTTTCCATGAACTACTCTTGTTAAGTTGATCTCAATGGAATGCTCATCTTAATTTATGTTGCTTATGATAAAATGATAAGATGTTAAATGTTTAAAAATTTGTGAGAAGGTCAGCAAGCTCCTTTTATTACTTGCAAATCAACAGTAAAATAGATATGTTAGTGTATAATAGATTGAGGCTCTAACAATAGAAATCTGGTTCTTACCCATGGTATCAGAGCCAAGTTAAACCTCTAGGACCTATGGACCCTTATTTTGGCTTCTTTCTCAAATTGTTAATTTAATTTACCTCCCCTTTCATATTGCCTGGTTACCTTAGATGTTCAAACATACCCTATGGAAGTTAAAGGCGCCCACATGGGGAGGTTAAAATTCCTTTCCATAAATAAAACATACAAAAACAACAGAGTAAATACGGGTCACAGAAAAACAGAGAGTTAATGAAGGTGCCTGGAAACGAGCCAATAGTAGCGTCTAGAACTATCTTCACAACACTGGCTATTTGCTTATCCATATGCATATATACAAGGAATTATTGTGTATTTGCCGTAATGCCTGATGAGCTCCTTTCGTTCCACCAGGTGGGAGTGGGGGCGTAGTAGTAGCAATAGTAGCTTCCGTCGCCCGATGGCCACTGCTATCAATTCTCTCGCTCTTTTCCTTTGTTCATCAAATAATTTTTGCATTTGGGGGATGCCAACTGTAGGAGTAATTCCATTGTCCTTTGGGATGATCTCCATTGGCTCAGGTAAGGTCCCCATTGTTAGTGATCTTCAAGACATTAGAGCGCCCTTCAGTTTAAGCGTGCAATGTCTATAAGTACCACTCCTACCGCATCCCTCCTGCTTGTGCGTCCTTCCCACCTGCTGCGGAGAGGAAATTTCCTGAGAATGTTTGATCGAGGACTAAGGGAAGGATCTTCCTGCTCTCATCAATGAAATGAGGCTTTTCTTGGTAGAAGACAGCTCAACATTGTTTCGTATTCATGATTTCCCGGACTGCACCCCTTCTGACGAGGTCACTAACAAAAATCGTTGTCCTACTTGCTCGTCAAAACGCTAGAGCATCAATGACAAAGCTAATGAGTCTTCATAATGACTGGGAACAGAGTTTGAATCGTCAAAGTGCAGTACAGACGCTCTGGGTGCTAGGTAGCGGCGTTATGCCCTCTCTCAGATTAAGTCACGAGGATTTTCCCGCTGTTGTGAAACCTTGTTTTCTGTTTTTTTTCATTAAAATGGTGAAATAGGATGGGAAATTAGGGCCCCCTTGTACTGCAATGAAGCCTATTAAGGGCACCGGCGGAGTACATGGATTGCATGATCTACCAATTTGAGTGTGCTGCAACTGGGTTTTCTGTTAGGATTGAATTGCAATTTTCTTCTGATATAACACCGAAACTAAGCTATGCTCCGCACTTCCTCGCAAGAGCAACGCGCATCTTGCAATATCGATGTCAAATTTAATGAACTCTTCCGCCCCTCTCGCGCTACTGCTCTGGAGGATACACCATTCACGGAGTCCATGTCTAAAATATTTCACATATCTTCTACTGTTGACAAGTTAACATTAAACATTATAGTTTACCATAGGTATACTGAATTTTATAGCATGTTAATAATCTGATCCAGGTAATATTTCGTTGAGAAACATAAAAATACTCACTCTGTTTTTTTTTTCATATTATGATGTGGCAAAGGCCCTAATACCCTTTCCGTCATAGCAAGGTGTTCCAAGTTTTCATGAGTTTGAATCAATGTCCCACCCTGAAAATTTGAAGACAGTTACTATTGTAAATATTATTCCTGCCGGGATCTATATAACCATTCAAATCCAAGAGAAACTAGTCTAAAAAGTTTACCGAGCATAGCTCCACAAGTATGCACCCTACACTCCAAATATCACAAGAGTAGTTCCATCCAAGCCCTGCTAAGAAACATTAATTGTAAATAAAAAGGGCATGTATACGCGACATGATGCAATTGACATTTGTCCTATCAAAATCTGATGGATAAGCCATAGAACAAACTTTCTAAGCTCGCCCAAAATAACTTCAGGAGCTCGATAATGCCTTGTAGAGACCACTGAGGTGTGATCTTGATCCTCAAATGTGGTACTTCCAAAATCAATTAACTTTATTGCACTTGACTTTGGCAACCTTTTAAAGTCATCTGGAAATCCCTTCACACCCTTTTGAACAACAATTATGTTATCAGAGTTCATTCCTCGACATAAATGCATGTTGTCGAAATTTTAATCTCAGACGATTGTGAAATCTAAGGGGGGATAACAGATATATTATGCCAATCTCAATCACAAACAAAACAGCAATCTACCTTGCAATCTGGAACCTTCACAGAGTCTGAAGAAACAAAAGTATATTTTCAGGCTTTAATCCGTGTGAACGAGTTTCAAATCATGCGTATCTGCCATAGATCATTGGCAATATTAGGAGAAGAAAATCCTGGATAGCAGTATTAGTGCCCTTATAAACACTCGTTCCATTGTTTTAAAGTGAGTGATAAACTGGCCATGTCCACATCCAAGTTTCACGTGTTTGCTTATTTACACCTTATGAACAGACGAAGAAAAAAAAAATTCCCAGATCAGAGAAAGTTCAATCTCCAGGATCAAGGTATAAAAGCCTGACACAATCTACTCTGATGTATATATACTTCAAAAGGCCTAAAGTTGGACAAAAGGAGATCTCATAATTTAGTCATTGCCAGAAATATAATGGGGTAAACCATTGCATCATATCTATCCAATCATGATACAAATGTGAAATAGACAATGACAAATGCATGCATTCCTGAATTAGAAGTTAAAATAAGAGCAGAGAACCTAGCTTTCACTTACAGTTCACTCTTTGCATTAAAAGAATAGTGACATACAACTGATCAGCTGTATTCATAACTATCCAAGGAACTTATCATCTCCATGCATTATGATGAAATGCAATCATGAGCTTCAGGAAATCATCTCTGCCTTCATCAGATGCTACAGAGTGTCATATAAGCCTCGGGAAGAAACATTTCAGCCCTCAATCACACCAACAGAGCCCTCAAATATTTTGTCACTGATCTCTTAAAAGATAAAAACACTTACCTCCTTTATATGACTACGGAGATCAATCAGCTTGCCCAAATTAGTGTTTCAAGCCAACCTTGGTCAGAGAGAAAATTATAGTCTTGCTATTGTTAAATTCAAGATGAGATGTCATTCTCAGGAATCAAACCCTTTTCCAGCATCTTACTGATGAGTAATTCTGCTTCAAGGTTCTTATTTTCTTTGCAAAGCTCTCTGATTAATGCCGTATATGTTTGTACATTCGGTGCAGAACCATTTTTTTCCATTGCTTTTAGTTGCTTAAGGCATGTATCAGTTTCTCCATCCCTGAGAAGACCATCAATTAAGGATTAGGAATGCTTGTTTCATTGATAATCCTGAATAAGGGTGATTTTGTTACACAACAGTTATGCTCTTGTAATAGTGCCCATGATGTCTGAAGGTGCTGCATGCTTGCCCCTTTCAGACCCAGATGAGCTGCCTTATAAATTTTGAAGTGGAGATCCTTGACCTATAGCATACAAGTTGGGTTTTGAATTCTATTCAAGATCCTCGCTTTTCTGCCTTTATAAGATGAATGTCCTGTAATATGAAGAAACATGATACTTCTGTTCTTAAAAAGGAGTTGTGATTTGGATGCCACTAATCTATTTTGTATCCTGAATTATGCTGCCTCAACTATTGCAATAAATTCATTCTCTAGTTTTCCTTTGTCTCCCTATCAAGCTTTGTGTTTATATCTTCTGGTGTGTGTCATAATATGTTTAGAAACTGGTTATCTCCGCTTGTAGTTTCATAGGGCAATTGGCCAGCCCATGCCACCTCTTGGAAGATTGTTTATAGCATTTTAATTTCAGACAAATGCAAACTGGCTACAGTTCCCAGCCTTTCTAATTCAAACCTAACAATGAAGATGCAAAGAACAAATTGGACAGCTCAAGTCTTTATGTTTTTCACTAAGTTTCACTTGGTTACCTCTGACCCTGAATGCAAGTTCCACCATATATATTAATGGATAGAATCACTTGTACAAAAATGGCCAGGTAGAGATCAACCCTCCGAATGGTGTTTACAAGGGATGTGTGACGGGTAAGCACCAACAAGAGTCATTTCCTAAGGACAACTCAAGGCAGGCCCTCTAGGCCCCTTGAGTTAATATATAGTGATAATTGTTATCCCATGGCCACTTCTCTTGTGGAAGCTAAATATTTCCTTACGTTTATTGATGATAATTCTCAATTTCTATGTGTCTACACCATTAAACACATAAATGAGGTGTCTAGCAAATTTTAGGAATTCAAAACTATTGTTGAAAGCACAATGTGAGCAAAAGATAAAGTGTCTATACTATGATGGGGGAGGTAATGTTTTCTGACAATTTATCTGCTCTCATGGCATCTCTTGGTAGAAGATTGTACCCTATATTCAACAAAATGGTATTGCTGAGCACAAGAACGTGGCTATCATGGAAATGTCCCACTATATTATTTCATTCTCAGAACATGAAGCTTCATTTTTTTTTTTTTGGAAATAAGTAGTTGTTTCAAGTTTCAACGAAATTTACCATCAACCACACACCTACTGGTGCAATTTCTGATATGGCTTCTTATAAGGGCTTACGTGGGCAGAAGCCCTCTATTTCACATTTCATGTTTTTTTTTTATCCACCCGTCTGATGGAAGGTTTAATATATCACCTGTCCAATATACTCCTCGCCAAACTATAGTCACCTATAGTGACTCCTTTCAGCAGTATCATCTCTATGACTCCACTTCACACTGTCACAGCTATCTTTGATGAGATTTTGTTAATGGTCCACCAAGATCTCCTGTTACTTCTTTCTAAGTGATGGTTCTAGTGATGATTATCATCATGAAGTGCCTCTTCTTCTCTCGTTGAGTTACTTGATGGCTCACAGCTAGTAGTAGTGAGGCTTTCCTTCCCCTAACATCTTACCAAAGACAATATCTGCTTCAAGCACCCTGTTTTCTTTGCACATTCCATTAATTAGTGCATTATAAGTGTATAGATAAGGCTTTGAAGAGTTCTTCAACATAAGTATCAGCGACTTGACACACTGCCACAGGGATTGTCCCAAGGTCGGCTTTACGGATGGCACAGTCTACTTGAATTGAGTGAGTATATAAGCCATAAGACTAGGACTTGGTCTCCTCACTGATATAAGGTGCAGATTAAAATAGATAATATTCAGCATTCTTCAGAGTGATACTCTTTATGGATGTTCCTTATAATACCACTGCCCAGAATTTGATGGATACATCTCTAAAAGAATGAGATTTGAGATTAGATCCTTTTAAGCGATAGTATGACGCTGTCATTTATTGAGTTGTTGCAGCAATGTTATTGAGCCACGCCATAGAGCGAGCATCACAGTGAGTGGCTTGGCAGAGAGTGATTTATATTAGAGAGCAGAGCATCGAAATCAAATTATGAACTGTAGAGTAAACTATACCTCATATTAATGAACCCGAGACTCTACCCATTTACTGAGACATGGATGTTGAAAATATATGAAAAGTGTAGAGATCAACCATCACATATTGTAGTGAAACATGCGTATTGCAAACCGTACCATTGGTGATTGCAAATTGTGCCCATATATCATACCTTGAGAGATTAAGAAAAAAAAAAAATTCAAATACCATAAACACTTTAGAATGATACCATACGATTGTAATGCCTTAGATAATACCACGAGGCCATCATACATGTAGTGCAGAGACATATTACGGAGTGATGTCGAGATCAACCCTATAATGCCTTGGAGACATCAAGACAATGTATAAATTATCATATATATATATATATATATATATATATATATTATATATTATATATATATATATATATATATATATATATAATATATATATATATATATATATATATATAGTATATTATATATATATATATATATTATATATATATAGATATATATATATATATATGTGTGTATATTATATATCTTATTATATATATATATATATATATTATAATATATATATATATACTGTCCTAAGATCAAATATATTGTTCTGTTACCTGTAGCGATGATGCCATACACATATTGTACTGTATAAACAAACCTGTAGCATTATCTGGGAACGGATTACCCCAACATGAGAAGTTGATTGACATCGTCATTTCTATCAGAAGATGCATGCTACTGTAATCACATCCTACATACTCTAGCATATCTACTCACTGATCCAGACATTATTTTCACAATTCCCTGATTCATACTATTTAACTGCCAAATATAATATTCATAGCCAGTTTTTCAAATATTATATTAATGTTTGCAAGATCCTAAATCTATATCCTTTCTATGCCATCGCCTATCCCAAAACCTTCAAGCATGTACCATCGTTCATGGATGGTTTCGACTTTCTCTTAAACCCTGCTATTACTGATGTTGCTTCTTCTCAGTCATAGCATTTTAGCTAACTTAGTCATTGCATTAGAGTAGGAGATCACAAACTAACCAGATCAAATGACAAATCCAAGAGTTGTTGTATCAAAGTGTTCCTCCCTGTGCGTAGTTACTCTCGTTTGAGGAAATAATGATGTTCTAGGGTTCTTCACGTTGACTTTGCCAAGCATATTAAACCATAAAATCCATTTTCATTAAACAATTCTGATTCCATATTATATAGTAATTAAAACTTTTTCCACCAAATGTATAAAAATAAAACTGCAACCAATTCCAATTTATGATTCAAGTCAATCTCCCCAACATTAAACCATTTCTGAAACGACAGTTAATCAAGAATCCCACCAAATCTATAAAAATATAATCGAAAAATAAAATTGTTCGAATAACGCATTCCGATTTAAAATAAATGTTTCACCGCCTGTGGGAATCGAACCTACGACTATGTAAAATTTCTGAAACAAGATGCCATTCTTCTGCCACAAGTATCGAATTACTGTAAATTCTTGTTTCGCCATCTGTGGGAATTGAACCCACGGCTTCCTATTTAAATTTTAAAATAAATGTTTCGCCGCCTGTGGGAATCGAACCTGTAGGAATCATTTTTAATATTCATAATCTTTTTATATGTTAAAAGGAAACTAATTACTTGGGAGAATGGTTGTCATTAAAAACATAGATACTTAGATAGAATTATATCTAAATGAGTAGAGAATCATTCAGGATTCAATTGCAACTACTTTGTTGATGGGCATAATAGATGCTAATTCCAGCTATAACTTGATGATTTTATCATTATTCTCCAAAGGCATCTTCATATTTACTAAAATGTAGACTAGAATATTTTGTAGATCATTCATTGTATGCCATTTAGACAAATTGTACTTTTGTTGCTAGAAGTTATTAAACATTTGGCTTTTCACCTTTACCTATACAGCTCTTTTTGACACTTACGAGTCATTTAGGATTTGGATTTTGATAAAAGTGAGTGATGATTTTCCTTGATTACTCCTGAGAGTGGCTCGGACTGAGATAGTGACACTCCCATTGTTGGCGCTGATGTGTTTGTACAGCGGATGGATGTAAATGACCAATCAACGATATTAACTTCTTGATGTTTCAAATTTGAATTATTAGGGGGTTTTGCTGAGGGTTTCTACGTAATGGTATTGTTTAAATTAAAAATAAATAAACATAAAATAAACACTTACGACAATCATGTATATGAGTCAATTAAGAGGGACAAGTCCTAGAATGGATTAATAAGTCTTAGATATCGTGTAGATTTGAGCATATCAAATGGTGAGGACACGAAGGAACCAAGGACCTGGGGAGTCTTCACAAGGACCTCCTTCGAATAACCCATTACCTTCGCCAGAATTGACTCTCATCCTGCGTTTCCTGGAAGCAATTAATGAAACCTTAAGAGGACGCGAAACAAATGAAATGGAAGGGGAACACCCTTCATCAGGGTTAGGGAACCCCGAGGGATCTAGAGACTATGA
This sequence comes from Pinus taeda, assembly GCA_000404065.3. NCBI lineage: Eukaryota > Viridiplantae > Streptophyta > Pinopsida > Pinales > Pinaceae > Pinus > Pinus taeda. The sequence goes on along the minus strand of APFE031552258.1, from coordinate 348,358 downwards.
TAAGAGACCTCTAGTGGAGGACATTATGAGGGAGCTCCAGAAGATTAAGCTCCCAGAGTTTGCAGGGGGTCGTGCCAGTGAGCGTGCAGAAGCTTGGTTAGAAGGGATGGGAAGGTGTTTTGCACTAAGGGATTACAATTCCAACTCCAAAGCCAAAATAGCAATATTCCAACTCAGAGATAGTGCTCTGAATTGGTGGGGTAACTTGGAGCATCAACTACACCTCACTCCAGACACAGTTACTTGGGAATTATTTGAGGAGAGGTTCAGGAAGAAGTGCCTGCCAGCATATTATGAAGAACAACAGGTAGGAGCCTTCCATGCCCTGATACAGGGAGGTCGTATTGTAGAAGAATATGAAATTCGATTTATGGAATTGGTCAAGTATGTTTCATACATGGATACTGACCAGCGCCAAGCAGATCGTTTTATGTATGGATTGAGACCTAAGATTAGGGCAATGGTGCGGATGTGGAAACCATCCTCAGTGGCAGAAGTTGTAGAACAGGCTCGTTATGTCGAAGAACACCTAGACTTAAAGGGCAAAGGCAGAGCCATCTTTCCACGTCAAACAAGGTTTATGGGGAAAGCCCCTCGTACCTTCCCAAGGAGAGGAAGTCGGAGGCCCCCACCATATGGAAACAGGGTTATACCTAGAACACCAACAGTAGGGATTTCAATGGTTTCTAGTGCAGCTTCACCCACAGCTTCAAGGGCACGTACAAATCAAAGTCATAGATGAGGAACAGCAAGTGGGGGCAGGGGTTCCAGGGGAAGAAACTCTTTCTAAAGAGCTCCACCTCATTCGGTTCAAGTTCCACCACGCATCACTTGTTGGGGATGCGGAGGACCTCATTATCAGCGAGACTTCCCTAATTTTCGATCCGGTAACAACAAAAGAGAGGGAAAAGAACCAATGGGGAGAACAGGTAGCCACCACCGAATCTATGTAGCAGTTGACAATCAGCAAGTTGAACACCAGCCTGCCGTGGTAGAAACCGCAGGTATGATAAACAAAGTAAAAGTTAAAATTTTGTTTGACTCTGGTGCTACAGATAGTTTCATTTCACCAGTTGCATTAGAAAAATGTGGGTTGGCAGCCTATGAGCACGATGACTTTAAACAAGTTGAGATGGCTTTTGGAATAAAACAAGTAGTAGGGCCTTGTAGACCAATGTCAGGTAAACCTCGGGGTGTGTATGACGAAGTTGAAGGCATACGTCACAGAATTGGGAACATATGATGTAATTATTGGAATGGACTGGCTAGAAGCTCATCGAGCTTTAGTAGACTGTTTCAAGAAGAAGGTGATCTGTTTAGATGATGAAGGTAGGCCAATTGAGATTTGTGGGATCAAGAGGGGAGTGTCCCTACGATTCATATCCATGATGAAAGTAAAACATTGTCTCAGACAAGGTTGCAAATTGTATTTGGTCAAGATGGTAAGTGACCAGAAGGGACCTTCCCTGGATCAACATCATCTAGTTTTGGCTGAATTCAAGGATGTTTTCCAGAGGATTTGCTTGGATTACCTCCTATAAGAGAGATTGATTTCACTATTGATCTAAAATCAGGTGCAGAACCAATATCTAAGACACCCTATAGGATGAAAACTCCGGAGCTTTGTGAGTTACAGATGCAGTTAAAGGAGCTCTTAGACTTGGGATTGATCAGACCTAGTATTTCCCCTTGGGGTGCACCAGTAATTTTTGTCAAGAAGAAGGATGGCTCCTTGCGGCTATGCATAGATTATAGAGACTTAAACAGAGCCACGGTAAATAATAGGTACCCAATACCTCGAATAGATGACTTATTTGACCAAATGATAGAGTCAGCGGTCTTCTCAAAAATTGATCTACGATCTGGGTACCACCAATTGAGGATAAAGGAAGAAGATATCTCAAAATCTGCATTTCGAACTCGGTTTGGGCATTATGAGTTCGTAGTTGTTCCATTCGGTTTAACCAATTCACCAGCAGTGTTCATGAGCCTCATGAATGGTTTTTTCAGAAGGTATTTGGACCAATTCGTGCAAGTCTTCCTTGATGACATTCTTATATATTCCGAGAATGAAAAAGAGCATGAAAAGCACCTAAGGGTAGTATTGACTTGTTTAAGGGAAAATCAATTGTATGGGAAATTGTCAAAGTGCTCCTTCTTTCAGAAGGAAGTCCATTACCTTGGGCACATCATTTCAGGAGAAGGGATTTCAGTTGACCCAGAAAAGGTGAAGGCCATAATGGATTGGCTAGTACCAAAAAATGCCCATGAGGTACGTAGTTTTATGGGGCTAGTTGGGTATTATCACAGGTTTTTGGAAGGGTTTTCAAGGATTGCAAAACCCATCACCACATTACAGCGAAAGGGGGTTATATATGAATGGACAAATGAATGTGACACTGCATTCACAGAGCTGAAGAGGTTACTAACTAGTGCACCGATCCTTCAAGTACCAGACATGAGAAAAGACTTCACTGTCTGCACCGATGCTTCAGCACAGGGATTGGGTGCAGTAGTGATGCAAGAAGGTGGGGTAATAGCTTACGCTTCTAGAAAATTGAAGAAGCATGAAGAGTTATATGCTACCCACGACTTAGAATTGGCAGCAGTGATGTTAGCCTTGAAGATATGGAGACACTACCTCATCGAGAGAAGATTTGAGTTAAGAACAGATCATCAAAGCCTAAAGCATCTCTTCACTCAAAGGGATTTGAATGCCAGACAAAGGCGATGGAGCGAATTCATGAGTGAGTATGATTTTGAATCTCATACATCAAGGGAAAGGAGAATGTAGTGGCGGATGCACTAAGCAGAAGGCCACGAACTTTCTCCCTAGTAGCCTTAAGGGTAAATTTAAGGGAGCAAATATTGGAGAAACTCTTTGAAGATAGTTGGTACTTAAAAGTCATCTCAGCTATCCAAAATGGGAAGCAAATAGAACCAAAGTTTGAAGGATATCTCCTTGAACCAGATGGGCTATTGAGGTTCCAAGGGAGAATGTACGTACCTAAGGAAGGGGGTATAAGAGAAACCATCCTCGAAGAGTCTCACAGAGCACTCTATTTTGCACATCCTGGGGTAAAGAAGATGTATGCTGACGCAAGGAAACTCTTCTTTTGGGCAAGCATGAAGCATGACATAGTCCAGTTTTTCGCCAAATGTCTTGAATGTCAACGAGTGAAGGCTGATCATCGCCATCCAGCAGGACTCCTACAACCTCATGACATCCCTACATCTAAATGGGAAGTAATTTCCATGGATTTTGTGGTGGGCTTGCCACTCACTTCCCAGAGGCACAATGATATATTGGTTATAGTTGATAAATTGACCAAAAGTGCCCATTTCATTCCAGTAAGGGACACTTACGATGTTACGGATGTGGTGCGAGTGTTTGTCAATGAAGTTATCCGAATGCACGGATTGCCCACAAAGATCATTTCTGATAGAGACTCCCGATTTACATCTAGGTTTTGGAAAATTTTGCAGTCAGCCCTGGGAACTCAGTTAAACCTAAGCACTGCATACCATCTAGAAACAGATGGGCAGACCGAAAGAGTAAATCAAGTTCTGGAGGACATGCTTAGGATGTATGTCATGGATAATCAGACTCAGTGGGAAAGGTACTTACCATTGGTAGAGTTTTCCTATAATAACAATTATCACAGTTCAATTGGGTGGCCTCCTTATCAAGCTCTATATGGAAGACCTTGCAGGACGTCGTTGAGTTGGGAAAAGTTGGAGGACTGAGTGATAGTTGGCCCGGAATTAGTTCAAGAAATGGAGGAACAAGTAAAGCAGGTTCGAAAAAGGTTAAAGGAAGCACAGGATAGACAGAACAGTTATGCTGATTCGCATAGGATTGATCGCAGTTATGAAGTAGGGGACCAAGTTTTTATTCGTATCCGGCCCAACAAAAGCACCATCTAGTTTGGGAAGGGCACGAAATTGTCACCTCAGTTCGTAGGGCCTTTTAGGATCAAAGAGAAGATTGGACCAGTAGCCTATCGTCTTGTACTGCCACCCCATTTTCATAAAACTCATGATGTTTTTCATGTATCTGTTTTACGACATTATGTTTCTGATGAATCTCACAAACTGGATTGGCAGGACTTGCAGGTCTCGGACATGGGAACCATAATGGTAGAACCATTACGCATATTGGAACGTAGGGTTTGATAGCTCAAACATCGCACGGTGGACCAAGTTAAGGTCCAGTGGGACAAGTATAGCCCAGGATATGCTACCTGGGAGGATGCAGAGACTATGCGTCGTGACTACCCCTCACTTTTTGAGCATCTGTGATGCCTATTTTGACTTAGATAGCTACCTATGTTAAGATCCTATTTCCATGTTATTTATTTATGAACATTATGTAATATTGATGCATTTTGTTGAGCATGTGAAACTACTTAGGTTTGATTTGATGATGGAAACATTTGGTGTATGACTTACTTGGTGATGATTTATCTAGTACATGACTTATCAAAGCTATTGTCGTTTCATGTATGGCTTAAGTGGATATGATTTATCTAATGAATGACGTAGTGAAATTATGATTGTTTCTAGTATGAACTACAAAGTGACATATGGATACTAGACTCAATAATGTGATGATTATACGTCTTGTTGTTATATAAATGCATGAATGAGAGCTAACCTGCAGGAAGAAAGAATTATATGATAGCCGAGAGCTACTCTTCCATTGAGGGAAGGTTGAGACATCTCATGGGGAAGGTATAATGCACATTGTTCTATTACATTTGGTATCTACTTGATATGCACTCTTATGACACGAGTAAAATGCAAATGACAGGTGGCAAGATGACCTGACTAGATTATTCGATGACAAGTCCAACTAGCTCTGTAGTGTGGTCCGTGTTGTGAAGGAGGGGTGGAGATGTTTCCCACCGTGTATCCTCCGAAACCTGGAATCGTGGGGAGGACAGCTGAACGCTCCCCCTAGACGTGTGATGACGATTGCCAGTTGCCTGCTGGGGAAAGTTAGGTCGATTTATTCGACACTCCCACCATGATGGTTTTATCAGTGGTCAGTATGGCCTTTTCCACTAATAAAGCAGCAGAGGACAGATAAGGTGGGAACGGAAGTAGGCCAGGGTGGATAGGAGGATATAGATTAGTTGGAGACTCTTGATGGGAAGAAATGTCATTATCGGACTTATCCGATTTCATTGCTATAACTCTCTCCGGTTGCTATGATTTCAAACCCCTTGCATCTTTTCATTCTAACTTCGGGATGAAGTTTTCTGAAGGAGGGGTGTATGTAATGCCCCACTTAAATCTTATCCTACAAATTTTGTTAATGTTTTGCATTATCTAAAAATATTGAGAAATATAGGTCTAATATAAAATTCATGATTTCCATTATTTAAATTCTCCACTTACCTTCTCAAATTGAATATTGGGTAGAATTTGGTCTCCTTCCATTATTTCAAAATGTATGTATTCATTTTACATTACCCAATGTACCCTCATATTTATTAAGGAGAAGGCATTGTCCTCTCCATGTAATTACATTTCACATTCCCCCATGTACCCTCACATTTACTTGGGAGAAGACATAGTCCTCTCCAACTCATTATCAATATATATATTCATTTCACATTACCCAATGTACCCTCACATTTATTAAGGAGAAGACATGGGCCTCCTTCCATGTATACCATTCACATTCCCCAATGTACCCTCACATTTCTTGGGAGAAAAACAATAGTCCTCTCCAATCATTATCAATAAATATATTCAATTTCACATTACCAATGTACCCTCACATTTACTAAGGAGTAGACATTCCTCTCCTGTAATTACTCTCACATTTCCAAATGTACTCTAGTTACTTGGAAAGAGAAGTCAACTATAGGAGCGTGAGAAGTTGAATGACATTAATGAGAGGTGGTTGAGATGGAGAAGGGAAGGAGGGTATAAAAAGGGAAGGGGGAAGGGAGAAAGGGAGGAGCTTTTGGGAGCTTTTGTTTATGATTGTGGGGGGGTTGGTTGTGATTGGTTGGACTTGGGCACAGAGGGCTAGGGAACCTGTGGAGATTTCCTGGGCTAGGAATTTGTTTCCTAGTTGGCTGGGTTGTAAATTTGGTTGGGTCGGTGAGAAGGAGCGTTTAGCTGGAGCTATACGACAAAGGTATCGCCATCAACCACCGGAACAGGTATTTTTCCATGAAATACTCTTGTTAAGTTGATATCAATGGAATGCTCATCTTAATTTATGTTGCTTATGATAGAATGATAAGATGTTAAATGTTTAAAACTTTGTGAGAAGGTCAGCAAGCTCCTTTTATTACTTGCAAATCAACAGTAAAATAGATCTATTAGTGTATAATAGATTGAGGCTCTAATAATAGGAATCAGGTTCTTAGACACGAACAAGGATTTCTAGGAACCTAAAGGAGTCCAAAAAACAAATGTGGCCTTCATTCCCCCTCCGATGTGTTACTTTCACACTGCATGATTTAAAACATGTAGAGAAGGAAGCTGAGAAAATTACAGAGTGAAAGTTAGCAATCATCCCAAAGAGGCAGTATGATCCAAAAGCAGTCGCCTACAATTTCACCTCCCATGTCAAAATTTCCAAGTTTGAACATCAGAAGGATGATTATGATGATTTTTTCACTTCAACTGAGTTATTTTCTCAAGTGAAAGGTCTAGCAAAAATCAAATTGGGAGTAGAGGGATTAAAGGAATTTTTGAAGTTAAGGGCACAGAGGTTGCAAACACTACCTCTGGACTTGTTAAATACTACCTCTACAGTGCAACTAGAAGGCCACTGTGAAGAAAAAACTATTGAAAAGACTCCTCAAAAGGAAAAGAGCCCTGAAAAGGAGCAGACAAATGAAGGAACTAGTGAGATCCTTGATACTGATATAAATATTGATCTTGCTTTAATAAAGGAACGGGAACAGTTCGACTTGATTATCAAAATCCTGAATAAATCCCAAGAGCTCACTACACCAAAATCACTCGCGGCACAAAAGCCTGAAGTTATTAGTGTTTCAATTGAAGGGACAAGCAACCTACCCAAGATTCAGCAAGATATAGAAATCATTCCCGAAAATCCTACAAAGGAGATTGTACTAAGAACAGAAGAAATACCACCCCTAGATGTATTCTACAGTCTGAAGCACAGGGTTGTTGTTGAAAGATAGAGGAAAAAGAGGAAAATTGATCAAGGACCTCTTTTAACTCCTCATGATGAAATGATGAATGTGGTATGGAAGGCAGAAGTCAATCCCTTTGAGGATTTAACTAAATTATCTCAGTATGTAGGGGCTTATACAACAACAAAAATAGACAAAGCCTCACAAGTCAGCTAGCTAATCAGGGAAAAAGATCAAAGGATCACTCAACTTGAAGTGCAATCGGCAGAAGGACAGTAAAGGATTAGCCAACTTGAACAACAATTAGCAAAGCAGAGACAACAAAATGAGTGACTAAGAGAGGAGTTGAAACTGGAGAAACAGAGGATTGATGAGTAGGCTCTCCAGAAACAATAGGAGTTTTCTTAATAATTAAGCAGGCTTCAAATGACAATTGAGAAGGAAAGGAAGGCAAAGAAATATCAAATTGCACAAATGCAAGTACAGATAGAATGGTACTGGGGTTATCCACAAGTTAGTGAATTCAATAAATAAGCCTTGGAGATAACCAAAACCTTGTCCCAGTAGTTGAACGTCCTTTGCCATAACATATCATTGGACGACCCATTATGCGATATCTCTGCATCAATGATTAAGAAGGTAGTGGACGCCATACTAGAATTGGAAAAAACAGGTGAAAGGATAACAAATTTTCTGTGTTGGCAAGATTCCTTAGAAGGAATGGTTGCCAATTTGCCAAAAATACAAGAATCACAAAAGGAAATCCTATTTTCTAAATGGGAATCCAAAGCCGAAAGAGCAAATTCTAGAAGTAGAGTTGTAATGAACGGTATGATAAAATTAGTAAATAACAGTTTACATATGTCTAATTTGATATTCGATTGGTCTCCAGGTAAACTCCCGAAAGCAAAGGAATTGGAACATCATTGGAGAAACGAGCTGGTGAATAGAGAAAAACAGATCGGAGAAGTCCAAAACTTGACATCGGAAACATTCTGGTTTTTTCTAGTCAAGCCACATATCCAGCAGATGGCCATGAAATGCCCTTCCGACACGGTCAACTGCATGATCCTCAAACTCTCCAATGCCACCTACATAGCTCAGCTACACTACAGGATGAGTCAACCTCCAGAAATCCAGCCCATGCTCACAATCTGTCAACTACAAGCACAAAATAAGAAGTCGATTCAATGAATTAGTTCAATCACTATTGCACTGCTATTTTTATAGTAAATCCTAGATTTTCATGTCTACAATTAGAACAACATATAACGATTTTTGTTGATAGTTTTTATCTTTATTATTTAAGGCCCTTTCATGTATTTAGAAAGGGTCCTCAAATTTGTAAAAACATGACTTGGGAGTTGCACTTCTGTACTTTAAATATTTTTTTATCAAAAGTGGATCAAGGTTCTACATTTTTATGAAAGAAACTTTTGTTTAAGACTTCCACTTTTGCATCTTCTGGAGGTTTCTGAAATAGGAAAGTGGAATCGGATTTTTGTTTACATCGGAAGGATTCAAATGCATACGGTAGTTATATCATTCTTTTTGTCTTATTTCTTTATGTAAATGAACATTTCTTAAAACTTGCTATTGTTGATATATGTATGTGTTTTAGACAATTCTTTAGCATATCATTTCTGAATGTTTTAGAATTGTTATCATTTGAATATATATGTCAGTGATATATATTGTGATGAATGAGATAATGTTTTTATAATTACTTTGTTTAATTTCTTAAACAAAGTAATCATTATATGAATGCATCTTTCTATTGATAAGTAAGCCATCTATATGATTATTTATCCTTTAGGAATAATCTGAAATCACATTGTTAACAAGATACCCAGGTTATATAGTTATATTTGTATATTTGTGAACTATAGGATAAAATACTTATCACCTTCGTTACACATTATAAAACAATCACCCATCAACTCACACATCACTGAAAAACTAGTTCCATTGTATCCAATCGGAGCCACCACACCAAACGGAAAAGGAGTTGCACTAAGGTCCGAACCGGATGGTTTTCCTCGATGTTGATGCAACAATTTTAGAGGAATCAACAAGATCTTGATTACAACTTGATCACTAAAGAGTAGATCTGAGGAGTATTAGTAGAGATTTTGCATTTGTTTTTTCAAAATGGATCAAAAGGGAGTCGTGATTGTTCACGAAGATAAATTTGCAACATGGGAGGTTAAATTAGATATGTATTTGTGGTATCTTGATGAAAACATTTTGCAATCAATGAAATATGGAATACAGGATGAATTTGATGATAAGGCTAAAGATATTATTTTGCATGGAATTTCAATATTTGATAATATTTATGGAAGACATTGTGAGATTGCAAAAGAGATGTTGGACATGTTGCAAAATTTGTATTGTGGAGGAAACTTGTAGATCATAGAGAAAGGCGAAGGACTCTGCCACTCACATGCTAATAAGAAGGAAAATGCAAAGGATTCTACACTTATAGTAGTGGAAAATCAAGTATCTTCACAAGATGAAGATGAAAGCACTAGTGGCAACAATGATGGATCAAAGACTGATCTAGAGGGACAACAAGAAGATATCAACAACAAATATGAAGTGTTAGCAAGGTTGCAAGAGAAATATAAGATAATGGCCCTAGACACAGAGATCAAAAGGCTCACAGTTGAGAATAGAGATCAATGAATGTTATTACAAAAATTTGATGAAAAGGAGTGTGCCATTAAAGAAGAAATTTTGGATTTGAAAATTGAGCTAGAAGAAGGAAAGAAAATTGAATAAGGAATCAGGAAGCAATACAAGGATGTTAAACAACACAAATGGAATGGACCAAATGTGAAATATAAATTTGAATTGCATTTATTCACAAAGATTTACAGATTTATACATTTTGTTGTGACCCTTGGTCTTCATATACAAAGTGGTGTCTTGGCCTCTGGTGACTGTTCACATTTTACACACACCCTTAGCAAATTAGGTGTCCAACATTGACCCACTTAATCCGAAGAGGTATATATCAGTCCAAAAAGAGATTTGTAATACAAAAGTGATAGCCAATGGCTTAATTTTCTCTCTCAAAAGATGACATAGGTGGGATAAATCGAGGTCTCAAATGACAGTAATTTAAGGATGACCACCAACACTAGAATTCTTAGTGATGTTCCTTGAACTTCTCCAAATATTTTGAAAAAGGAGACCATTGGGGTGTTAACCTGGAAAACATAGTGTTGTTCCTTAAACTATTCCAAATCTGGAAGGAAGCTAAAATATTTTGCTAGAGGAAGTGTCCTTAATGCTTTGAAGAGGGAGACCATTAACCTGGAAAAGGGTGGTCTTCAACCCGCAGTGGTTTAAGGAAGGCCACCAACCATAAACATGCTTAGGGGCTTCTGTGTCTCTGGATACAACTCTGAATTTGGGTATGGTTGTCTCTAGCTGTAGGCTCAGGAAACAAGTTCAAGTTGTGTCTCAGGCTTGCTTGATGTGGCTTTGAAACTTATAGATGACCATCAATTCCACCCATATTAGATACAATGTGAGAAGATGGAGAAAAATCAACTACAAGAATTTTTAATACTATAGAAGAAATTACGACATATGAACAAAATATCTTCTTGGCTATTGAAGCCCATTGCCAAGAAGAAATCCATCCAAGGTGAATCATTTTTCTTGCAGAAGGCTTGATTTTGAACCATTTTTTTGAAGAATGACTATGTTGACCATAATGATTATAAGGATTAAGATCAAAATAATGATCTTTCATATCACCAACTCGATTATAGTGTTTGAATTTGATAATCTTTTGTGAATGAGAAGCAGGTGAAGATAAGTTATCTTGAAGAAATCCAACATGCTAAAATTTGTTTGGCTTGGTATAGTCTGGAATATGAAAGGACACATCCTTGTCATATCCTAGACTAATTTTATTCCTATTGTTGACAAGATCTTCCCAAGGTCTGATTGTGGGCTTGGGAAGTGTAGTTTGAACTTTTGCATATGCATGCAAATATGCCCCTGCAATTGACACTTGATGTGGATCAACCTCAACGTTACTGACTTGGTCACTTATTTGGTGTTGATAGGTGTTTGTTTCATATTCAAATAAAGGGTTGTTCTTAACAACAACTAGTTCAAAATGATGCCTTTTCTATTTTAACCCATCTTGTTGAATTTGTGATTCAAGCTACAAAAAATCAATCTTTTCCTATGCATTTTTCAAATAGGTTTGAATGTCACAGAGAGTGTCCTTGCTGATTTTAACCATTGTTTCAACATTAGATATTATTATAGTTATCAATAACTCTATAAATTATGAATTTGAGCCATATGATGACAATGTAAACGGTTCAAAAAATCTTTCAATTTCCAAGAAAATCAAATCCTTACTCTCTACCTTTTATATGACACCCAACAAACTGATAACAACCAACATATCAAACCAATTTGCATATGTAAATTATATGCTTCTTAATCAAGCACCAATACATGCCAAAAAAATCAACTCATTAATCAGCTTAATCAACCAATATATGTATACAAGTGTAGTGTTCAAATATGATTCAACTCAATGTATTAGTGTTTCAAACCAAGACATGTGCATACATGTTCACAACGAGAATCAAAAAGAATATGCACAGATTCAAACACATTCAAAAGAAATAATCCAACATGTTCTTCTCCAACCAAGATATTAACAATCGCACGAACTTCGAAAAATATCGACACTCATACTAGGTCAACCAACACAAAGTATTACATAGAGAGAGCTTGGGAGACTGCACATATTCCTTGGGTTTTAACTTCACAAGATAGCTTTCACCAGTGTTATCCAATGTTAAACTAGGCAGATACATTCAACACACAACATTCAATACCATTCCAATTTTTATTTTTTATTTTATATTGTTTTGACTAGTTTTCAAACCACATGCAGGTCCAACCATACCATAAAATGTATGCACATATTAGCTTTTCTCCACAGAATGTATGCAGTTTGGACCAACATCACTTTAACAAATTCTCAAGGCTTTGAAAAGGTGGATTCATAATTCTTTGTTTTCTTGCTTCTATCGAACAATATAATATGACAAAAAGTTGTGATTGTAGAGTCATTTCGCTCACTGGTAACTCTTTGAACTTTACAATATTATGAAATCTGGCCTTATTGCTTAATGTACATACATTATTGATAATTTTATTAATGACATAACTAGAACACAATAGCACTATACCTCCAATGGACACACACTTGAGACAACATAGTAAATCATGCTGATTTTTTTCTTCTTGTAATTATTTGGAATGGAGTGCATTGCTAAATTTAGTGCTTATGCAATCGATCCTTGAAAATCTCCCACAAACACCAAAGATAACCAAAAATTGTTTTCAATTACATCACAACAACAATAGAAGGCATTCATAGAGCCAATCCATCACTCAAATAGAACGCAATAATCCAAATCCAACATAAACTCGCTTCTCAGAGTTCATGTTATCAAACTCTAGTTCCAGAGTAAAGGGGTCAGTGGTTTTAAATTTTATTAAAAATTCTAGGTGCACTGATAGTTAATTTTTCAGTGCCATTCCACAAAATTTGAAATGATGGTGGTGACAAATCATATGTTGCAAAACGCTCTATTTTAATCTATTTTTTCTTTAAAGGGTAGTAACGTCATACACAATTTACGAACAAATGGAAATGAATGTTTGAAATCCAAGAGAGATATTTTTTTGAAATAGACCCATTAACAAAAACCTATCTTAGTTTTTACACAGGTGTCACAGTTTGATTTTTTTGAATGGATATTTAAAGCCTCTTTTTTAGGAATTTGCCAATTTTTTTTCTTTATGTTTTAAGAAAAACTCCTAATAAACTTGAGTTGGAGAGTCACCTCATCAAATTCGACTTGGGGATCCTCAACTTCGGCCATGTATGTAATTTTGTTTTTCTTTTATGGAATTTAGTTTTAATTAGATATTTTCTCATTTATTTTAAGACATTGTAATTAAGTTTTTGCTAAAATCTTGGTGAGTACTCTATAAAGAATGTAATTTGGTCAGGAGGAAGGGTTGGGAATTTTTGAAGAAGAAATATTGTATGTTAGTCTTGATTAATATATTGTTGTATCCAGTGTTATTCATGTGTGTATAACTTCCAGTTTGTTTTTACTCGTGGTATTTTATTAATTTTTATGTTACATCTCTTGATCAATAAGTCTTCAGTAATTTTTATAAAGTGTATGAAATGGAATTCCTTATAAATGATGTGTTTTATGTTATCCAAATAATTTCCACCTTTTCTATTTAAATACTTATAAAAAAAATTCTTATTGCTCTGTTGTGATGTTTATTTTCTATATTCTTCTCCACAACTTGATGGAATCCTATCTAACAAGTTATACCCTATCTTCCCTCTATTAATGGTTTTTTATGTATGTCGTAGTTAGCATACTATACCCCAAACTACATTCCTCCTATAGATTGGAAAAATCATCTGCCAAAGTTCAATTATTAAGGAGGAGATGATGCTTCCTTTCATTTGGTCAAATTTCACATGCACATATATAGGCTATGGGTTAAATTGCATGAATACTACATGATGAAGATATTTATGGCATCTTTAGGAAAAGAGGTACGATCTTGGTATGAAGGATTGTCAACTGCTATTCTATATTCCCTTGAATATTTTTATTCAATATTCTATTTGAATTATAAGGAAAGTTACCTATTTTTTGTTTTGGTTGAAAACTTTTGTGGAAATTTTGACAAGCTTATTCAACACATGGTAATTGATATTGATGGCGAAGACTTAATGTATGATGAAATTGAAGAAGTTTTTTACGAACTTTATCATGAAGAGGAACTAGTAGAGACTAGCTGCCTTGGTACACAGGATCATTCCCAACACACATTAGCTTCTTCTTTTCTTGAATTAAAATAGAACTTCAACTTGACAGTCAGGTCACACCCGATGAGATTAATGAAGGTTTATAACCATGTCAGCTATTATGCAGTCAAAAGTATGAGGAGAAAAAATGAAATTGTTTTTTAGCTCATTCAATTTCTGAGATTTGGTATCATGAAGAAGCTTGTCAAAATCAGAATTTTGAAATCACACTAAGAATTGAACCATTTCATCATGATGATCATTTACTTTTGCAAGGAAATGATGAGCAAGAAGTTGTTTTCCTTGATTAGTTTGAAATTCAAAATGACATTGTTCCTGTTGAAGCATATGAAAGTTCATTTTTAGGTAAACTTGAGTTACTTGAAAAGATGAATATACAAGTTTTACCTATTCTATTTGAGGATTATAAAAAATACATGACTTTTGTGTGTGATGTGGATAAGAGGGAGAATAGGAAAAACGTTGTTTTTCCTTTTGAAAATGATCATGAGGTTTCTTATGTAATGTTTAAAGACATTAAACGAAGGCAATTAAGGATGAATATGGTCTTTTAACTTTTTCTTAACAACAAAATAAAATCACCCATGCTTTTCAAGATCTATTGGAAAATTTGTTGGAATCAACAATGGAGGTGAATTTTGTGTTGTTTATGGATTATGCACATCATTTTCCATTGAATGGTGAGTTTTCATTACAAATGATTTACTTTCTATTTGATGAAATTAAAAGAAAAGGGTGAGAAAATAACCATTTGCATGATTGGTTACATTGGAGTTTTGAGTTCACATGACAATACGCAAGACAAAATCTCAGCAAGATTGGAAAGGGAATGACAAAGGTAAAGGTAAATGATAGCCAAAAAGAGCAAGGCCTCAAGATGCAGGTGAGAAAGAAAATGTTGCATCTTATAAGAAGTTTAATGGGTCACAACATGGAGGGGAGCAGAATAAAGGTGATCATACATGATGATTGCAGTGTTGGACATGTGGTAAGGAGTACCTGAAGAGGTATTTTCCACATAATCAGGGTGGTAAGCATTAGATTTATAGTTCACAAGAAGCACAAAAAATTGGGGATGTTGGGCAGATCATTCCATGGATTTATGCATCATTGGATAACAAGAAGGAAGAGCACCAATAAACTATTATGGAGATGGATAGTAAGCTTTGTGATCAAGTTGTTTCCATTTTGATTGACCATGGATCTAATTATAGTTATGTTAGTCTTGACCCGGTGGACAAGTGTGGTTTGAATAAAGAAGTGCATGCAAAATCTGGGTTAGTGAAGTTGGTTATAGGTACAAAGAAGAGTGTGTATCACTGGGTAAGAGCTTGTGCATTCGAGTTGAATGGTATGCCCACCTCAACACACTTTAATGTATTATCTTTGGGATCATATAGTATGCTTTTCTGTATGGACTAGTTGTATCTTAACATGACTAAGGTGGATTGTTATGATAAGGAGATTGAGTGTTTGGATGAAAATGGAGAACATATGATCTTGTAGGGTAAGAAGAAGGAAACATTAGTTATAATGATGAAAATTATGTAGGCAAAGAACAATTGCAAAAAAGGGTGTGTGTTACTTGTAGTGCATATTTCTAGTGATAAAGGTAAGGATGTTGAGGATGCAGATGTATTGAGTACGTACCTAATCTTAGGACAGTTTCAAGATGTGTTTCCAACAAATATTTTAGAGTCCCCACCTCACAAATAAGTGGAATTTTCCATTGAGTTGGTACCAAGGGTAGCACCAACATCAAAGGCACCTTATAGGATGAGCACTCTAGAGTTAGTAGAGTTGAAGTTATAGTTGAAGGAAATTATTGACATGGGATACATTAGGCGAAGTGTATCACCTTGGGGTGCATCAGTGTTGTTTGTGAAGAAGAAGGACCTCTCAGGATATGCATTGATTATAGGAAGTTGAATGAGGTGGCTATCAAGAATAGGTATCCGTTGTCGAGGATTGATGAATTATTTGATTAGTTGAAGGAAGCAACAATGTTCTCAAATATTTACTTGAGATCAGGATACATTAGGTACGAATTAAAGAATATGACATTTACAAGACAACTTTCCAGACTAGGTATGGGAATTATGAGTTTGTTGTAGTTCCATTTGGTTTGGCTAATGCTCCAACTAACTTTATGTGTCTTATGAATAGTGTGTTGCATCCTTATTTTGACAAGTTTGTTACTGTATTTATTGATGACATCTTGATATGTTCTAAAAATAAGGAAGAACGTGTCAAGAACTTAGCAACATTGTTAATATTACTGAGAGAGAATCAATTGTATTCCAAGCTTAGCAAATGCAGTTTATTTCAGACATAATTACATTACATGGGACATGTTGTTTCCAAGGAAGGCATAAAAGTGGATCTAGAGAAGATAAGGGATATCATGGAGTGGGCTGCTCTTAGAAATGTGGATGAGGTAAGATGATTTATGGGTCTAGCAGGGTATTATATGAGATTCATTAGGAACTTCTCTCACATTGCATATACTATTACGTCACTACAAAGGTAAGGTAAGAAATTTGAATGGATGGAGGAATGTGAAACAAGTTTTGAACAGTTGAAGTAGTTGTTAACGAATGCTCTGGTGTTAGAGATTGGAGATCCAGACAAAGAGTCTGTGGTGTGTACAAATGCTTGTAAGAGAGGACTTGGTGGAGTCCTTATGTAGGCAGAACATGTAGTGTTCTATGAGTCACAAAAATTGAATGAGCATGAGAAAAATTATCCAACACATTATCTTGAGTTGGAAGCGATCATCCATGAATTGAAGATGTTGACGCAATATATTCTTGGTAGGAGGTTTGTATTGATGAGTGATCACAATGAATTGAGGTATCTATTTGGCCAACCGAATTTGAATGCCAAGAAAGCTAGATGGTTGGACACGATTAATTAGTTTTACTTTGAGATCAAGTACATCAAGGGTAAGGAGATTGAGATTGCAGATTCTCTCAGTAGGAGAGTACAGGTGAATCATATAGCAATTATGAGCTCGTATGGGATAAACTTACAGGATTAGATTCTACTAGTAGGACAATAGGATAATAGGTACATGGAGCTTATGCAAAGGTTACAACAGGGTACATGTGGTTAGGATGTAGACTATCACCTTATAATAGATGGTTTGATTAGATTTAGGGACAAGATATATGTGCCAGACAATAGTGAGCTCAAGAATCTTATCTTGAGGGAGTTTCATGCAAAATCATTTTCAGGTCACCCAGGATATGAGAAGACATTGACAAAAGTGAAGAAGTGTTATCATTGGCCAAATATAAATAATTATGTGGCAAAGTTTGTGGCTAGATTATTAGATTGTCAATAGGTAAAAGCATAGTGTAAGCAGCGAGCTTGATTACTACAACCGATTTTCATTCCAGAGAGGAAACGAGAGGTCATTTCCATTGACTTCATCACAGGTTTTCCGAGGACATATAGACAACATGATTCCATCATGATTGTGGTAGACAGGTTGGAAAAGGTAGCACACTTCATTCTAGTGAAGAACGTATTCAGCTACTAATGTGGCATAGGTATTCAATAAAGATGTAGTGAGGTTGCATGGTGTTCCAAGGAAGATTGTGTAAGAAAGGGATGCTAAGTTCACTTCCAAATTTTGGAAGGAGTTATTTGTAGGTTTGGGGACAAACTTGGCCTTCAACATAACTTATCATCCACAGACAAATGGATAGACCAGAGAGGGTCAACATGATATTGGAGGACATGTTGAGGATGTATGTGATGCATCGAAAAAGGAGATGGGGGGAGTACCATCCAATGGTTGAATTTTATTATAACAATGGGTATCAGGATTCACTAAGGATGAGTCCACTTAATGAATTGTATGGATGGAGTTTTAATACTCCCATTAGTTCGAGTGATCTAGTGAATAGGGTATTGATAGGACCAGACATGTTGGCAAAGATGGAATAATAAATGAAGGTAATCAAGAAGAATCTAAAGGTACAAGAAGAAAATATATGCAAATCGTAACAAGTTTCTTAAGGAGTTTCAGGTTAGGGAACATGTGTACTTGTGCATCAAGTTGAAGAAGAGCTCCTTGAGGATTTGATCATCTCTCAAGATGGTACCTTAGTTTTGTGGACCTTTCATGATTCTTGAAAGGATTGGACCCGTAGCCTATCGAATTGCATTGCCTCTGAAAATTAAAGCCCATGATGTTTTCCATGTGTCATTGCTTAAGAAGTATGTTAAAGATGTTGACCATGTGATTCACTGGTCAATATTACAGGTGAAGCCAGATGGATAATTACAGCCATAACCTCAGTGTATATTGAAGAGAAATATGATCATGCTCTAGAACCGAGCAATTGAGCTGGTTAAAGTGCAGTGGAAGCACTTTGGGTCCGATGAAGCTACATGGTGGATGACATATCAGATGCAGGCTATGTATCCTTCTCTATTCACTGGTTGAGAAAATATTTTTGGTATATATCTTGGTTTGATGTTATGGTATATGTACATATATATATGGATGTAAAAACCACCATGAGCTATGTTATAAAGTTCCAATAAGCGCTATGGGTATCATATCGTTATGGTTGTCATATTGTTATGTTGTCATGTTGGTTTGCTTCTCAGTAGGTTGATCATTGTAAATACTGCATTGAGCTAAGTTATAAAGCTCCATGGGCATTATGTTTTGCTTTTAGCAATATTGTTGGTTGTAGGTGTCATTGGACACCGAGAATGGTGTTCCCCTGGGGGGTGGGGGTTCTGTAACAACCCTGGTCAAAATTCCATGTAACAAAGTTAATAAAAGCAAAATAAGAGCAAGGTCATGTGACACATATTCCAAGTTTAATGTTGGGCAAAACATCCTAGTGTGGGTGTTCAATTAGTTTATTATGGCTAAGGAAATTGGCAAAGGAAATGACAAAGACTTTGGAAGGGCATGAAGTATTAATTGACATTTTATTTATGAAAATAATGGAAATTAGGAGAAAAGGAAGGCGAAAATTCATAGGTTTCATGTGAGGCAGAAAATAAAGGAAAATAATGGAAATTGAAGAAAATAGAGGCCTCATTAATAAAAAGGCTTATGAGGATCCATTGGTACCTTTTCTCAGTTCAGTTTTGGAGCTCTCTCAATTCTCTCTCTCTCTCTCACTCTTAGAAACTTAGAATTTTCTTGGAGACCTTCAACTTTGGATCAAGGAAAATAAAGAAGGTAAAGAGGAAGCAAAAATCAAGCAAGGAAGAGCAAGATCAAGCAACTACAACAAGATGTTTGCAGTTATTGATTTTCATGTGTGATTTCCCTGCTAGATTTGGCATGCATGGTACTTGCATGTGTGTTGTTGGTTCTCTTGTTGTCATGGGCATGGGTTTTTCTAGGTTTGACAGTGCTCTTAAGCCTTACTTTTCCATTTCTGGATAGCCATGGTGTGATAGGTTTTATTGTATTTGGTTGAGCTGGATTGCTAGATGGTTTCAAAAATGAGTGAGGTGGTCCCTCAAAGAAAGAACACATGGAGTAGGAATCCCTGAATCAGACTGGGATTGCGGTAAAGCTGGATTTTTTGTGCCTCGGTGGGCCTAGGAATCCTCGACTAGTGAATGACATGATATATTGTAAATCCTAGAGGTGTGTGTCCTCGATTAGGCCTAAGAATCCTTGATCGGTAAATGGTAGGATATATAGTAAAGCTAGGAGGGTTGAATCTTAATTAGGGCTAGGAATCCTTGACTATTGTATGGTGAGATATATGGTAAATCCCAGAGACTAAGAGATAGGAAAATTCCTCATGGTGAAGGTGGATAAATCCAGTGGCATCCATGCTTGTTTAGGGGCTAGTGATCGAGTAGGGATTTTGTAAAGCTTGAGGAAAATTGGTTTGGTTTTGTTTGAGTCCAACATTCATTATTGGAATATGGCACAAGGGTGATTGGATTAAAGAAAGATTTGGTTCAACCAATATATGGTCGGGTGGTTCGTGGAAGTCCCATACCTGGCTGGATTTTGCATTCATTAATAAGAGTGTTGAAATGTGGCAACAAGAATATTCTAATTTTAATTTGTCCTTGAATTAAAATTGAAAATTAAAATTCGAATTTAGTCTCACCAGCTACTTGGAAAATAATTAATTAATTCATCGTGAGTTAATTAGTTGGAGAAATTCAAGCTAGAAGTCTTTGTGAAGTCATGCAACAGTTATCCCTTAAATTAAGGAAGTTATCCCTTAATTAAGGAGATAAGAATGAGTTGTATTTGAATTGTAATTAGTTAGCTCAGTTAACTGAGTTAAGTTAGTTAAATTAGTTCCAAATAGTTTGAGGAACTAATTCTGAGTTTAGTCAGTTAATGCATGCATGCATGAAACTAGTGTACTCCAGATAATTGAATATTCTCTCATAAATAACTCATGCATGTCAGTTCAGACAAAGACTTAGTTGAGATTAAAGATAGGGACAGTGTACTATCAGTTGCAAGAATTTTTCTATAAGAAAATCTCTTACATGCAGAAGGAATTCATTCCTTGAGATTTGCGCAGTTTTACAGTGTGTTGGAGTAGTGTGTGAGATCAGTGTCACACAAGGTTACAGTTGGAACACCCAGGGAAACCAACGCAAGGAAATAGGAGGCTTGGAGGGTAGAGGAGAAGGTTTGTGAGAAACCTTGTTTTCCTGTGAGCATCTAGGAGGATTATACTGAGAGCTACTTTGCTGTGAGAGCTAAAGCTTTGTGTAATCTTGATGCATTTCCACCTTGTATGATAATACAGATAGAGGGGTTTTTTAGCTGAGGCTTTCCTCGGAGTATTCTTTTGTGTTTCATGTGCATTGATTCTACTTCTCTGTTATATGTGTTCCACTTGATCTTGCTCAAATCTATTAAGCTTCCGCAAGTTTGATAGTAGAAGTAGATTATAGTATTTTGCTTTAGTATATTGCATTATCAAGTTAATCTACAGTTAGATTTTCTACATAGATCTCAGAGGTAGATTTGTAGAGAATTTGTAGAAAATTCTACATAGTATCATAGCAAAGGTGATCAGAGCTGTGAACAGTATACTAAGAAGGGAAATTCGAAGTTTGAAGTTCTTGGTTGCAGGTGAAAAATCGAATTCTTATCACACGTCAAAGTTCACCAATGGTGTTCAATGGCTTGAGACTCGAGTATGCTCTAGATGGTCACTCAAGTTACATAGCATGGAAGGATCGCATGGAAGAGGTATTAGAAGAAAATGGTTTGAAGGATTTCATTGATCAAGAAATCCCCAACCCAACTGCAGCTAATGCAAAATAATTGGATGAATGGAAGAAGTGTGCGGCGAAGGCAAGAAGGATTCTTCTGGAGGGAGTTTGAGACCATATTTTATTGAGTTTCCATGGGAAGGAGACTCCATTTTCAATGTGGAAGAGATTGAAGGTCCTATATCAGAACAGTAATGACTAGAGGAAACCGGCGCTCAAGGATAAGCTTTGGAAAATCAAGATGGAGAATGGTGACACTATTTCTACATATCTAAACAAGCTCACCATTTGCAAAGATGAGCTTGGTAGTGTGGGAATAACTACTATCGATGATGATATGGTGAGCCCTGCTCTCCTCGGTCTTCCAAAGAGCTAGAATAGCTACCAGGATTCTGTGAATGAAAGAGAGAAACTACTAGATTAGGAACGACTGTGGTCAGATTTGATGCAGGAGGAGATCAGGAGGAGCACAAGAGATGGTTCTTCATCTAAGCATGATGATGAAGAAAATATGGCCTTAGCAAATAAGACAAGGAAAGGGAAAGGGAAGGCTTCCCATTCCAAATTGAATTCTTCTCATGGAGGGAAGAAGATTGACAAATCTAAAGTGAGATGCTTTAATTGTCATGAAGTGGGCCATTATGCAACTAATTATCCATTGAAGAAATCTAAGAAGGGATCCTTGAAAGGATCAGAAGGTGAGGCATTAGCCTCTTAGTTCGAATTAGATTTTACCCTCATCGCATGTATGGTTTCATTGATGGTGGGTTGTGTTTGGTATCTTGATAGTGGAGCATCATTCCACATGACCAGTGACAAAATTTTATTCAGTACCTTGGAGGAGAAAGACCTCAATATGTGGATAGAGATGGGTGACGATGGGAAGTACTGTGTTTCAAGAGAAGGCACGATTACTTTTCAGAGGAAGCATGGAGCTCCTCTCACTTTGACTGATCGAGACAGTGAAGCTAAAACGATCTTAGAGCGAGTTCATATTGATATGTGTGTGTTGGGCACCAAATCTGGTTATCTTTCTGTTGCATTTCCATCACCCTTTTTGACCTTTTTGCACTTATTTACCCATGTTTACTATGCTAAATCTATAAGGTAAATACCCATGTCTTGTCTATTGGAATATTTTATTAATGAAGTAAGGTCACAGGGTTTTGGCAATTCACAGCACTAAAATGTATGTTTAACTACAACTTCTAGAGAACAGGAACTAATACTCTAGCATCCAACATCAAATCCACAATTCACAGCAACGACCAGCCATAAGGAGGCCACACAGCTAGAGTCGCAAATCCCTGAACCATTCTTGGACCTCTTGCTGATCTTGTCTATCTAGTGTTGGTGCCGTTCCAACTAATGTACATTTTTGGGTATACCGTTACCAGGTTTTGGGGAAAGATGTCGTTCTCCCTTGCTGTGTATAAAAGATAGATTATTCCTATAATTTGGGGATGCCCCATAAATATTGTAATAACCATTTTCAGATTAATAAAGTATCATCTCTGTGCTATTCCAATCTTCGCTGTGACTAATGCAGCCCTGATCAGAGAGCTGGGCCCGCTCTTCTAATCAGGTGTTCATCTTTCTGTGTGTGTTATTTGTTAGTTTATGCTTGCCATTATAGCTCTTTAATTCTTGTAATTGCTTTTTCGGAGTTCTATATTTAGTGTAGTTTTACAACAATGTTTTGAATATTAATCATGAACCCTTGGCCGGAACGGATTGCACTCTTGCCCCTGCATATACCTTGCGCGATGCCTTGAAAGGATACGCACTCAGATTGATAAATTAATGTAGGAGAAGGGTGAATAAATTGTTCATACCTAGACCCCAACATTTTGGGGCCGTTGCCGTGGAGGCTAATAAGGTACGAACACAATCCAGACCAACCAGAGGGTCAATCTCTCATCCTGGGGAGAGCACAAGTTCTCTCATTCTGCTCTAGGTCCTAAGCATAGGTGTTCTTTCTATTTGTTTTTTTTATTTGCTTTCCTATTTTAGTCGGGCCACTCTCTTGTCCTGGGGAGGGAGGAGCCTTTTGACGCCCTGCTCCAAGCCCTGAGTTAGATTTATTTCTTTTAAACCTTTGTGTGTTTTAATTTTGGGAAACTCTGGCTTTTACCTTGGGGAGGGAGGAGTCTTTTGATGCCTTGCTTCAGGTCTGGAAGTATTAGGTCTTCTCAGAGGTGTGTGTTTGTTCCTGGTCATTGTCCTAGGGAGGGTGGAGTCCTTTAACGCCCTGGTCTAGGCCCTGAACCCTAGATTCTGTTTTTTAGTTGTCTCTCTTTTTGCAAGTTTTTTCATCTTGAGGAAGGAATGGTCCTTTGACACCTTACTTCAAGAATAAAGCATTGTAGATTGATACTAAGACCTTCCATTATACCAACATTTGTATGAACAAAGAACAAAATAAGAGCGACAGAGGGAGAGCCCCAAAGAGGGGAGGACCAAACTTGGGAAGAAAGACCTATATCCAACAAATTATAGAAAAGGTTGAATTAGAAGCATCCTCTCATGCAGTCGTGAGACCAAGGGCACAAAGAGTGAATTTCGAGGGACAATCAGTAGATCAACCAGTGCCTACAACATTCTTTGGTGATTCGACACAGCAGGTCCCTCTAGCAGTTGAAGAAACATCCAACAGTATACTTGACAAGGGAAACCTTATGCTGGGAATAAAAGGGGAAGATGTTGCAAGCAGAACATCAATAGAGTTAGACCACTCCAGTAAGGGAAAGGAGGTTGTAGCCGAGGGATCAAGCCATTAGGATGTAGGAGAAGGAAACGAAGGGGTACTTGCATCACCAAGGGACCAGGGAAGTGTTGCTAAAGCAACTCGAATCCGAGTGGTAAGGAATCCTCAACCACCTTCCACAGAGCCTGTTGAAATTCCCAGTGGTTATTGGAAGATATTTATGGCTCCCACAACTTCCACCATCGAGTTTCCAATCGGGGATCTGGGAGTTGGTGTTTTTGGGAAAATTAGTGTCTTGTCAAATGACTAACCCTCTAGGTTTGGTACCTACCCTAGAAACAACAGTTTAAAGCAATTCAATGATTTTTCCTATGTGTAATAGATAAAAGAAAGATAGTGGAATGAACCTGGAACTTCCACTTAATCCCTTGCTTGATCTCTCTCTCCTTTGGCAGATCCTGCAACTCCCCCTCATACTTAACAGGATTGGACAATACCTGCAAAAGTACATCAACAAAGAATCATCAAAGCATTGTGATTTATTACAACATAAACATTACAGAATCAGATATATAATGAACAAATCATAGGGGAGAAAACCTGAAGAGCTTCATTAATAGAAAGGAGAATTACAACCCAGTGGTATGATCCAGTGCCATCCTCCCAGCTTTCACCTTCTTCACCTCATGAAATAGCAATATCAAACCAACAAGAATACAATGCTTTCTCCTCAATGACAAACTGTCAACACTTACTTGCAATTCACAATATTCTAGCCTTCTGATCTCTTGGATGGGAGATCAATTTATAGATTTTTGCAATGATGTGAGTCATCCATGGGGTTTGATTAGTGTTAATCCACTTGTTACAATTGGTTCTACAAGAGAAGGGATTGGAGATGGTTTCCTAGTTCCCTTGTTCATCCTTGGGCGAATTCAGAGAGGCAAGTGGCACAGGAGAAGTTTCTAGAAGATTCCATGAGCAACCAACTAACAAACTGTCCTAAAAATTTGTCCATCCTCACCCATCGCACCCTATAGAAGGCCTAAATAGTATGCATCACACCCTGGAAGTGTATCACTTAGTATGCATTGCAATTTTCTAGTGGAGCAGTCAATATGGTTTAATTTAGGCAATTTCTGGATGGTTTCTTAGGTGGAACTTTTGGAGAATGTTGTATTCAAATGACTATGTTCCTTTAGGGTGTGAAACAACTCTTTTAGGGGTTTACCAGCCCTAATACATTGAAATATAGGTTTGGAGTTGATGTGCCCAAATATGTCTATAACAATTGCCCCCTAAAGCACGAGGTCATAAATATTCATGTCGGGTGAAATACTTTATCATGAGGATCCGAAGTTTCGAACTGGAAGGTGACCTACATAAGTTACAATACAATACATCATCATAATATGATTTTCATGATCTAGTTGAGGGAGGCATTTCCAAGCTCAGCTTTATAAATTTCATTTCATGTACATAGATCAGATAGTCATCTGCAGATACAGACTCGTCATTCTACAGATATAGAGTCACAATCCATGATTAGGATGACCATCTGTGTAGAGCCTTTGTACATTTGATTTTTTTATATCCCTGAATACATAATAGCCGATTCGGGTTCTTTAAACTCGTTCAATCTTCACTTGATGTACAAGTCAAACCATGTGAAGAGATGTTCTGAAGTCGAACATGGAAAGACATCATCTGATTACCAACCAATGATGTGAGATGTTAAAGACACGAGAGGAATCACCGATAATGATAATGATCCTCAAGGTACTACAATACAATTCATGTGGTGTGAATGCATGATCCGATGTTGAACACCACGCAAAATATTTCAGTCGAAGGCCATTGATGTCAACCTGTCACCGGAAGTGAGAAACCTGCCAATTATGTATGCAAGCTTCAAAACACTAAAAGGGTTGTTTCTAAGTCAAATTCTTGGATAATGAGTTGATGTCGACAAGAAGCAACTCGTCGTAGGAGGGCCTTGATGTATCCCACATCTACAACACGAAATGTAGCAAATGATTCCTAGAGGTGAAAATGAACTAACGACACAAGGTTCAAGAATGACGGTCATGAAAAATGAAGGTTGGAGGTATTGCAGTGTATAGGACATTAACTAGATGGTGATTTCTCAGCTGAATGACTTCTCTTGAACATGTCAGTGACACTGAGATGAATTGGTAGCGTTAACCAAAAAGATGGATGGTATGAAAGACCAATGGTATGATGACCGGTGAAGGGAATGACCTAACCCAACTCAATCATGGAGATGAAGTGAAAGTGTCATGTTCAAGAGAGATTTGCTACCATAAATTCTTCAAGTTTTCCCCCTTTTTCCCTAGTCATTGCTGACCAGTACCTCTTTATTTTTTTCAAGCTTGAGGAGGGTAACATATGCTTGTTCTATAATTCACCCTTCGGGCAAACCTGTCTCTATTCAATGTTTTAACAAGTCTAGCAACAGTGAAACTTGACCTTGTCTAGATGGACAAGTTTGTAGCTATTATTTTAACGAGTTTAATGACAAGGATAACTCGGTCCTTTTCATGTTTAGAGAGTTTAAAAAGGGACAAATAGAAAACTCTATAAGTTCTTTTTCGTAAAATAATCCCTTAGGTCCGAAAAAGGATAAAATAATACAGGAGGGATGACATTTCCAATACTTTAACAAGCTGCAATGGACAAACACTTGATAATCTTTTCATGTTTAACGAGTCTGAAAAGGGTTTAAAGAGGACTCCATTGTGAGGAACGAGTGGTGTCTAGGGTAGGAACTGGTTCTAGTGATGTTGGAAGTTCTCAAAACATGTTGATTTATGTGAAGAGGATGGCTAATAAGACCACTCATTGCAATTGTTCCTCAAAACGGGTAAAATAACCAAGTGAAAGCATATGATCAGCCAAAGAGATGGTGGTGATGAGATGAAAACAATCAAGGCTCAAAAAACTGATAGAATGGCAATCAGAAGGGTTAAAAATTGAAAATGGGTTCATTTTTAGACAAGCTTGAACCATAGGGAACTATGCTTGGATTCAGTTTCATGTTTACACAAGCTTGAAACGAAAAATTATGCTTGAGTTGGTTTGCATACCCTCAGCTTTGATGAAAGGGAAAGTCTCTTGTAACCAGATGGAAGTCACCGTGATGAAGCAGGATGGTTATCCAACAACTCTTTGGCTTCATCTAGATAGACAAAGGTGAATGGTGTGATATACCAATCACATAACCTACAAGGAAATGAAAAACAAACTCCGCTAAGGTTCCTTGTTTAATTTTTAACGAGCTTGACATAAGACAAGGAACTATGCTCATTGGCCTGTTTCATTTTTTCAACAAGGTTGACATGATAAAAGAACTATCTTCATACTCCTTCTTTCATTTTTAAACGAGGTTGACACAAGACAACAAACTATCCTCATATTCATTTGTTTCATTTTTTAACGAGGTTGACACAAGACAAAGAACTATCCTTGGCGACCCTTGGTTTAATTTTTTAACGAGGTTGACACAAGAAAACGAACTATCCTCGGATTCCTTTGTTTCATTTTTTAACGAGGTTGACATAAGACAAAGAACTATCCTCGGAGACCCTTGGTTTCATTTTTTAACGAGGTTGACACAAGACAACGAACTATCCTCAGAAGAGTTGTTTTATTTTTTAATGAGGTTGACACAGTAAAAGAACTATCCTCGAAGACTCTTGTTTCATTTTTTAATGAGGTTGATACAAGAAAATGAACCATCCTCGGAGACTCTTTGTTCAAAACTCATAAGTGGTCAAGAAGGAGAGATCTGGTTCCAATGTCCCCACTACATAATGTACAACATCACTGAATTGATCGTCAGTCAATGTAGGTATGGAACAGGTTGCCACATAATTATCCTGTGGCGGGGATGATACCGTTGGTAAAAAAAGGACCATTTAGGGAAGATGGTTGACTAGGAACCATATTTGGATTGGGAAATGAAAGCTGGTCAACGGTGACAATCTTGCCTTCATGCGAGAAACAAATCACTCGAAAGATTGTTGAAACAATAGCTCCCATGTGATAAACATAGTCACACCCAAGAAGTAAATTGTAATCTAAAGGTCCTGGGACTACCATCACCTTCAAATAAATAGTTTTTCCTCCTAAAGTGATAAGTAACTAAGGAAGGATCCCTAACGGTCGACTAGTTCCTCTGTTAAAGCCTAACAAATTCTGTGTAATAGGCACAAGCGATGGAGAAGCAATCACTTTCCAAGAAGTTGAGGAAAGGATACTCACTGATGCACCTTCATCTATAATAGTGTCAGATACAATCATTTTACAAACTTTTACTATGATCTAGAAAGGCACATAAGAAGGAAGGCGGGATCCTGCCAATCGATTCCAATCAAAGGAAGTGACTAGACTGCTTGGAGGGGGTACCATAGAAATGGGAGAATTAACCCCTTGAGTTACGAGAGTTGGAGGATTTTCCTCCTCTCTTGATAGAATAGGCGGATTTTCCCCAAGCTTGTTAGAATCTGAAGTAACAAAAAGAACTTGAGCAGTATCATTTTTACTCTCTTCAGAAAAGGTACAATTTGTTGAAGGTGAAATCAGGTCAACTCTTGCCTTGACCTGTTGATTTGGGTCAGGTATAGACTCATAGGATTCACTTTAAGAGAGAATGGTTTCAACCAACGATTGATTTTGGTCAGTCAGTTCATCAACTAGTGAAGGATTTAGGGAGAGTTTCCTGTAACCAGATGGAAGTCATTGCAGTGAAGCAGGACGGTTATCCAACACTCTTTTGGCTTCATCCAAATAGGGACAAATGTGAAAGGGGTGACTACCTTCACATAACCTACATGGAAACTTGACTTTTCCCTTCGGTCCATGAACTTTACTGTCACTAGTTGATGGTGTGTCACCACCATGATCTCCAGAGGTTGATGACACAGGATGGTGTGAACGAGAAGACCATTCTTCCAAGATCCGAGGAATGTAAGGACAATTTCGATGAATATGGTCTCCTGCACAAATTATGCATGGACATTTGACTTTGTGAGGCTTAACAGATGGATTTTCATCAGATGTTGCATTCAAAGCAATGATTGCTTGGTTGCCCCTCTGCTGAATTTGCTTCTTCTTCTTCTTCTTCCCTTTTTTCTTCTTCTTAGCCACCTGGTTACTAGTA
The DNA here is from genome assembly GCA_000404065.3 of Pinus taeda. Taxonomy (NCBI): domain Eukaryota; kingdom Viridiplantae; phylum Streptophyta; class Pinopsida; order Pinales; family Pinaceae; genus Pinus; species Pinus taeda. The sequence goes on along the minus strand of APFE031552258.1, from coordinate 319,193 downwards.
CCAATACTTTCACCAAGCGAAGAGGAAGAGAGGGAGGGGAAACGAACAAGGAAGAAGGAAAAGGGTCAACTTTAGGATCAACTGGAGGTTGATTTTGTCTAGTTGGAGGTGTACTTTATTGCAGAGAAATCACGACATTTTGAACCAAGTAGGTTGAAAACAACCATACTGGCAAGCCAATAGTAAATCCTAGAAGGGACAATGTAGCCATATAGGGAGCACCAATATTTTTTAAAGAAGGAAAAGGACTAGGATTCCCATCAAAAGGGATTCCTTGATCAGTGGACTCCGAATTTGTTGCCATATGTCTCAACCTAAGATCAACTACCGATTAGGGATGTTATTCATGGTCAATTAATTTTAACGACACTTGGACACAACTTTTCTTTTTCAGTTTTAAAGAGTTGAGAGAAAGCTAAAGAAGACTCTAGTTTCCTTCCATTTTTAATGATTCTGAAAAGACAAGTGCTCAGATGGACCTTTTCTTTTAGAGAGTCGAAAAGGAACGAAAGTGACTACTCTGGAAAATATAGACAAAGGGATTACCAAACCAATCGCAAAACAACAATATACACATTGGTGATAAATTAAAGAGAAATCACCAAGGACTTATGTATGACAGTCAATCTTCCTGAATGCTATGTTCAGTGCATTGCAATCAATAAGGTGGTAGACTCGGCTTCCTATGGATAAAGGATTTAAGTCTATTATCGTCTCCCAATATATACGTGACAGTACGGGGAGCACAAGTCTATGCTAGCACTTGTCATATCAAGGAGGAGGAATTACCCAACCTTCAATGAAAACGATATCCACTAATTTTAACAACCAGAACACATCTCTAGCCTAGACCTTTAGATATGTTGTGTGAAGTTCCAAAGCGTTGTTAGGTTCATTGAGATTAATTTTAAAGTTGATCTTGTTTAGAGTTTGCCTTTCAATGTTTCACCGTGCAATGATGATCTAAAATTCCTAAGATGTAATCTACAATGATAAACAATCTTTTTTTATTTGAGCAATGAAAATCCTAGCTACTAGGAAAAGAAGATAACAGTGCTTTTAAGCAAAGAGCAAAGAGCACACACTAGTGCATTTCCCTAAATAATCTTTTCACACACAAATAAAAAATTCTAAATGAAAATGCATGTATTTTTTTTTTGCTCTCCTTAAATGTGAAATATGCAAAAAGGTAACTAAATTCAGCAAAGATGTGAAATATTGCACTCAAAATGACATTTTCGACAACTTTTTCTTCAAAAAGAGAAAGGAAGACTCAAAAAAACACTTTCAATTTTGAATAAAAATTATTTCGACACTTTGAATGTAAACAAACCAAATCAAATGTATCAATAAAAGTTTAATCGATTATCAAGGGAAGGAAGAATTTATGGCACTTCTCTTTTCAACAAAAAATGACAATTACGAAACTTTTTGTATCAAAGCGACAAATAGACTAAAACAAGTTTTCGAAAAAGGATTGTAAATGAGGAAGAAATACAACCAAAACATTAACTAATCCTAATGTAATTGAGGCTGATCTAAGTGATGAAAGTAAGCTTCAGTGAAGAGGCACTGTTCATATGCAACGAAACAACCAAACAAAACTGAAAACAGGTAAAAAACCCTCAATTTCTAGATGGAAAAAGAGTTAAGTCAATCATCGCACATAGGCTTCACATAAATTGAGACGCATCACACTTTCTACACTTATGAGGTGCTATGCATATTGAGTCATAGTGGAAGATAGTGCAACGGTCTAGGGAGCGCAACTGAAAAGGTTTTTGGCTCAAATGTGGAGCTGTTTTCAATGAATTAAGCTGGGTTTTGATGAACAATGATAAGCAAAGTATGATGGAATGTCTTGAGAGATTACTGAGCTACCAAAAGGGCATCTAGATGTGCTTGTAATTCAAATGTTTAATTCATAAACTAAACCATAGATTCACTGAAGCAACATTCATCTACTATGCAATTGCAAAGCAAGAGCAGTTCGAAAGCGACCTGGCTGGATTCAAACGCTGTCTATAGTTTATCAAATTGAACATAAAAAAAAAAAAACAATAACAACAAACAAACATTTGTTCATTCCCCAGCTGAGTTGCCAATTTGTTTCTGGGAAAATTAGTGTCTTGTTGAATGACTAACCCTCTAGGTTTGGCAACTACCCTAGAAACAACAGTTTAAAGAAATTCAATGAATTTTCCTATCTGTAACAGATAAGAGAAAGATAGTGGAACCAACCTAGAACTTCCGCTTAATCCCTTGCTTGATATCTCTCTCCTTTGGAAAATCATGCAACTCCTCCCCGTACTTAACATGCATGGAGAGTACCTACACAAGTACATCAACAAAGAACCATCAAAGCATCGTGATCTATTACAACATAAACATTATAGGATCAGATGATAATGAACAAATGGTAGCATTCACAATTGCACAATCATGTGGGAGAAAACTTGAAGAGCTTTATTAATAGAAAGGAGAATTACAACCCATTTTTCTGATCTAGTGCCATCCTCCCAGCTTCAATCCTTCTTCACCTCATGAAATAACAAGATCACTCCAACAAGAATAAAATGATCTCTCCTCAATGACAAACTATCAGCACTTACTTGCAATTCACAACATTCCAGCCTCCTGATCTCTTGGATGGGAGATCAATTTATAGATTTTTTGCAAGGGTGTGTGAGTCATCCATGGGGTTTCATTAGTTTCATTCCACTGGTTACAATTGGTTCCACAAGATAAGGGATTGGAGATGGTTTCCTAGTTCCCTTGTTCATCCTTGGGCGAATTCAGAGAAGTAAGTGGCACAGGAGAAGTTTCTAGAAGATTCCATGAGCAACCAACTAACAAACTGTCTCGAAAATTTTTCCATCCTCACCCATCGCACCCTATACAAGGCCTAAATAGTATGCATTGCATCTTGGTAGTGTACCACTCAGTATGCATCACACTTTGCTAGTGGAGCAGTTAGTATGGTTCAATTTAGGCAATTTCTGAATGGTTTCTCAGATGGAACTTTTGGGGAATGATGTATTCAAATGACTATGTTCCTTTAGGATATGAAACAACTCTTTTAGGGGTTGATGAGCACTAATACATCGAAATATAAGTTTGGGGTTGATGTGCCCAAATATATTTATAACACTATCAGTTGCAATAATTTTCCTATAAGAAAATCTCTTGCATGTAGAAGGAATTCATTCCTTGAGATTTGCACAGTTTTACAGTGTGTCGGAGTAGTGTGTGAGATCAGTGTCACATAAGGTTACAGCTGGAACACCCAGGGAAAACAACACAAGGAAATAGGAGGCTTGGAGGGTAGAGGAGAAGGTTTGTGAAAAGTCTTGTCTTCCTGTGAGAATCCAGGAGGATTGTACTGAGATCTGGCTAGCTATGAGAGCTAAATCTTTATGTAATCTTGATGTATTTCCACCTTGTATGATAATATAGATAGTGGGGTCTTTTAGCTGAGGCTTTCCCCAAAGTATTCCTCTGTGTTTCATGTGCATTGATTCTGCTTCTCTGTTATATGTGTTCCACTTGATCTTGCTCAAATCTATTAGGCTTCAGCAAGTTTGATAGTAGAAGTAGATTATAGTATTTTTCTTTGGTATATTGCATTATTGATTTAATCTATAGTCAGATTTTCTACATAGATCTCAGAGGTAGATTTGTAGAGAATTTGTAGTGATCTAGTGGGGATTGCATAAATCCTGAGGAAAACGGGTTTGGTTTGGTTTGACTCCAACATTCATTCTTGGAATATGGCATGGGGGTGATTGGATGAAAGAAATATTTGGTTCAACCAATATATGGTCGTGTGGTTCATGGAAGTCCCATACGTGGTTGGCTTTTGCATTGATTAATAAGAGCTCTTTATCCTTGGTATTTCTTATGTAAATGCACTAGATTATATGTGTATTTTATGGTTTTTATATCATTTTTATTTTTGTTCATTCTATGATGGTTATGAGTATGTTTTCTAATAAGGCACCAATGCTTCTTTACAAATATCAGATAAGTATGAGACCCCTATGCTCAAACCTGCTATTATGACCTATGGATTGCATATTTGTGACATGTTTGACGAAATGCCTCTCATTGCTAGTAGGGGTCTAGTCAAGTCATTGATAAAGTATTTGGATAATTACCTTTGCTCCAATGTCATTTATAATTTCTGAAGGTTTCATGAAGTTCTAGGTAGTGGCCTGGGTCTTGGCCTTGAAAAATTATCACAAAATATGGGGTCGCCAGCTTAGAACTAGATGAAAAAGTCCATAGTCGCTGGCACGCCCTTGCTATGGGGGTGACTGGAAGGACTCAGTCACATGCATGGATTATCATAGGAGTGACTGGAAGGACTCAGTCACATGCATGGCTTGTCATGGGAGTGGTTGGTGGTCCATATCGGTGAAATATCAAGGTGCCTTAGGGGTTGGTCATATGGAAGGATTGGTTGACTCCTAAAGGTTCTGTGGAATGTGTGGAAGGTCATATTATTTTAGTTTCATTGGTTCTACTTCCTTAAATATACACGAGGAGTTGAATCACATCATAGTAGCCTCTCATCACATGTTTACCCTAGCGGACCAGTTAACTTGGGTAAATGTGGGAGGAGGGTTTTACAAAAGAATGAAGAAAATATTGCAAGAGAAGAATTAGAGAGGACCAAATCTAGAGCTCAATCATCTCGAAGAAAATTAAGAAATGTTGGAGCATCTAGTAACAGTGTGAAAAAGGAGAGTCGTCAGCAAAACCAATAACCATGTAACAAAGAAAACAAGAACAAGGGATGTAACCAACTACCAAGGAAGAAGAAAATGAAGGGAAGATGCTACAATTGTCAATAACATGGACATTTTGCAACAAATTACAGTAATGAAGAGATCAAATCCTCTTGGAAAAAGGAGCATCCAAAGGTGAATAAACCTTATGCATGCATGCAAAGAAGACTACCCTCATCAAAATGGTCATCAAAGGTAAGGTACAATAGTCATTTTTTATGGTTATTTCTTCTCATGCAATGATTTTGTCCATAGGGCTATTGATTGCATGACCAATGCATGGAATAGAAAATAGATCAACAAAAGATATCAATATATTCCTCAACTCCTTGGTCACATAAGGTGTCTTGTGTGTGTTAATATTGGCCATAAGGCCAAGGATTGCAAGCTTCCCATGTGTTACAGCCTGAGATCCAATCAAAGAGAGAAGGACATGAAAGGCCAACCTCATAAGAATAAGGAAGATCAACCCCTAAAAACTTGGAGGACAAAGAATCAACAAGGGAGTCCCTGATCCAAGTGGAGACTGGTGGCCACCCACCTGTTCCACTTGGACCCCACCATTGTTTATTTTAGTTTTTTTCAGTTTCCTTATTTGTAGCACAATTTACTATTTTTGGCAATTTTTTGGGTCGTGAACTTCTGGAGCCGTCTTGAGGCCCTAAACAACATTTTTGTTTGGGAAACCTGGGACCATCATAGGGATTTGTTCAATGTTGGACATTCAAAAGTTGTAGTCCTCAGATAGATCTTTCTAGCGATGTATTGTGCGCGTCAAACGAAGATTGTATGCCAAAGTTACGACCCCGGGAAGTTGATGTACCAATTTACCCAAACAGGGCCCATAGTTTGGCGCTTCATCTCCTAGGGTTAGGTTTTTGGATGCTTAGGGTTTTCCATTGTTTCTCAATAATAAATAGGCCTTTGAGCCTCATTGTAACACAGTTCAGAGGCATGTAGCTACCACATCGCTTCTCAGAGATAAGCTACCATCGCCTAAGCTGCTATTATTTCCATTCTGTTTGTAAGCATATTTCAGTATTTGGTATTAATGAAATGAAGTGTTATTTCTACTGCATGTTTGTATTTATGGTTATATCTAGAATTTCTTCTGTTCTTATTGAAATCAAGATCAATGGTATTAAAGCGGTCTGCTCTTTCTCTGTTTTTCTTTGAATGTCCCCAACGAGGTCAGGATATAAAGCGTTAGGGCTCAATTTGGTTGAACCTTTGCAAGATCAACCTTGCAAACCCTGAAGACCGCCCTTGGGGGAAGGAAAGAAAGACAAGGGGACAGGAGATCTTATCAAAATATTATTGAAGGAGGCCCTTGAGAAGCAAAGGAACACAATAATGGATAACTTTGCCCAAATCCTTCAATGGTTTCCCACTGGTGGTACATCCACATCCAACAGCTACTCTGGAGGCTCCACTCCTTTTAAGGTACAAGTAAACTTTGACATTACCATATTTGAGGGCCAAATAGATGTAGAAGCCATAGATAAATTGTTAAATATTCTAGAAGGATATTTTTTTGTTCATGATTTTTCCAGCCGAGAAAAGATTACTTTTGCTCTTCTCAAAGAAGGCGCCCATGCCAAGGACTGGTGGGAAACCTACTTTGAGTAGAAGGAAGAAAGTATGACCTCACTATTTTCAGCTGCACCCACTTGGAACTCATTCCAGGATGCCATCAAGGAGCAGTATTACCTTGTTGGGAGCTATGAGGATAAATACATAAAGTGGACAACATTGCGGCAGGGAAGGGACCAAGATGTGTCAGGGTTTACCAATGTTTTTCATACCCTTCGCATGAAGTTTGGTATCAAGGATTCTAAGAAACATTTGGTACTCAAGTACCACGACTTCCTACATAGGTACATCCAGGACGAGATGGAGTTTCTCGACATCTCCTCACAAAGGAAAGGTGCCCCCAAATGATAGAACAAAGGAAAAATCCAAGGTGGGGTGAGTCAGGACAACCCGCCAAAGCTGAAAGTAAAGAATAACACCGTCAAGCCAAAGAATGACATGGGAAAGTGGAGTGAGTTTCATAAGAGCTCCACTCACAACACAAGTGAGTTTCAAGCCAAGCAATTAGTAGTGGTCGACCTGAAGGCTTCAGAATCAAATGCATGTTCTGACTTTGAGTTAGAACATGACAAGGGGAATGACAAAGGGAAGAAGATTATCAATGTGGAACTCAATGCCACTATTGCCACCACGAAGATCAAGAAGGAGGAACCCGAAGATCCAGAGGAGGAGGAGCACCTCTTCCACTCCTAGATGTGGGTAAAGGGTTCCCCATTATGGTTCATTGTTGAAAGTAGGATCCAAAGAACCTCATTGCGACAGAGGTTGTGAAGCGACTGGGCTTACCAACCAAAACATACCCACAACCATATACCATCGGGTGGCTTCCCCAAGAACGAGATCTTCGTGTAAGCTAGTAGTGCTACCTTCCATGCAACATCAAACCCTTCACGGATGAAGTATTATGTGACATTTATCCCATTAATGTCTGTGATATATTATTAGGCCAACCATACTTGTGGAAGCAACATGTTGTGTATGAGTCAAGGCCTCGTTCTGTTATTTTTACTTTGGGAAATACGTTGTACAGGATATCGAAGGTAACACTGCCTACCTCCATATCTTTCATTACTACAAAATAATGAAGTAAGATCATCTCCAAAACCGGGAATTTTGTTTTCCTAATGATACGCCCTCAGGGAAAGAAGAAGATGGTGGCCACAACCTCTAGACAGGGCCCCTCTACATGACAACAATAGATGGACAAGGTCGTGGAGGAGTACGAGGACATCTTCACTCCCCCACAGGGGTGCCTCTACATTGTCAGGTTAAGCACTCAATTGATATGACCCTAGGTGTGCCATTTCCCAACGGATCAATATATCAGTGCTCCATTCTAGAGAACGAAAAAATCAAGAGACAGATTTAGGAGTTGCTATAGAAAGGTCACATCTGGCCATCTTCATCACCCTATGGGAGCTTGATCATGTTGATAGAGAAGAAGGATGGGACTTGGACACTTTGTATTGACTATCAAGCGCTAAACATGATCACTGACCAGAATAGTTACCTGATCCCACAGATTGATGACCTTCTAGACAAACTCAAGGGGGGAAAAATAATTTATCAAGATGGATTTGAAGTTTGGATATCACCAGGTACCAATCAAACCCTCCGATGTGTGGAAGAATACCTTCAAAGCTAAGGAGGGCCTTTTCGAATGGTTGGTTATGCCTTTCGGGTTGACAAATGCTGCTACAACCTTCATGAGGTTGATGGATGACATATTGCAGCCATTCACCAACTCATTTGTAGTGGTATACTTGGATGGCATCCTGATCTTCAGACAGAGTTGGGAAGAGAACCTCCACCACATCTGATAGGTTCTCCAAACACTAAGGCAACACATGATCTATGCCAATTTGGAGAAATGCACTTTTGGCATGAAACAGGTTCAATATTTGGGATATATTATTGATGAACATGGGGTGCATGTGGATCTAGGAAATATCCAAGTGACTTGGGATTGACCAGCCCCAACCACTTTAACAGAGCTCCATAGTTTTCTGGGTCTTGCCAATTTCTACAATAGGTTTGTGCTTGGATTCTCTAATATCACTTGGCCCTTGAGTCAAGTCACCAAGGGAGGAGTGAAAGAAAAATTCTTTTGGTCTGAATCTCAACAGAAGGCATTCTTAGAGTTGAAACATCGCCTCTACTCTGCACTAGTGCTCACATTACCAGACTTGCAACAACCATTTGAGATTGAGACAGATGCCTCTAACTATGCTATTGGGGTAGTCCTTACTCAACAAGGGAATCTAGTGGCATATCATAGTGAGACACTTTTAGACACAGTCTGGAAGTATACCACTTTTAACAAAGAGATGTATTCCATTGTGCAGGTCTGCCGACAATGGAAGCATTACATTTTGGGGAAGGAAACGATCATCCACATAGAACACTGACCCCTACAGTTCATACAGATGCAAGGGAAGTTACAAAATGATCATCATCAGAAGTGGTCCACATGCTTGCAATAGTTCCAGTTGAATATCAAGTATAAACATGGTAACACCAATAATGTTACAGACTGCCTCAGCTGACCACCGATCATGGCATTAACCACCGTGTTGAGCCCTTGTGGGCAGGAGACTTCTGATTGGCCACACCTCTACAAAAGTGACCCAGAATTCAGCCACACATACCAGACACCCTTGGAGGGTTAGAAAGTTCTATATTTTCACCTCCAGGATGCCCTGTTATGCCACCTGGCACACCTTTGTGTTCCTTCAAGCAAGCATGCTAAGATGATTTGGGAAGCACACTATAGTCGGGCTGTTGGGCATTTCGGGGTCAAGAAAACTGTGGCAGTATTGCACAAGTATTTCTATTGACCGAATCTTCGACAAGATGTCAGGAAGTACATTAGATCTTACACTGCATGCGCCATTACCAAACTAACCATCAAGAAGCAAGGCCTCTATACTCCGCTACCTACCCCTAGTCGACCTTGGGAATCCATATCCATGGATTAAATGTTGGGCCTTCCTTCTACTAAGCATGGCAATGACTTTATTTTTGTGGTTGTCAACAAATTCTCAGAGATGCCCATTATGGCATCTTGTAAGAAGAATATCACAACAGAAGCCACTACTAAACTCTTCCTTGAATGGGTGTGGGTACACTTTGGGATCCCACAGTGTATCATCTTAGGTCGGGACAATAGGTTCCTCAGTACATTTTGGTCTAGTCTCTGGTCGATGTTGGACACCATGCTCACTAAGTCCACAACTTTCCATCCCCAAACTGATGGCCAGACAGAGGTCATCAACAAGATGATTGTACACATTCTACGCATGTACAACTCAAAGCATCCATGCACTTGGCATGAGATCCTCCCCTATTTCCAACATAGCTATAACCCGGCTCTCCACAACTCGACTAGCCACAACCGTTTTCAGGTGGGCTTGGGATTCCAGCCACTATGTCCCATTGATGTGGCCATACCATTTGCAGCTACTTAGGCAGATTCGTCTCATATCCAGTCCAAAGCCAATAAGGAAAACAAATTCATTGAGAACATCCAACATATCCACGAGTAGGTTCATGACATTCTAGAGAAATCAAATGCCAAGTACAAGCAACGACATGATCAACATCGGGTGCCACACAAGTTTTAGGTGGGCGACAAAGTTTGGTTGCATTTGCAAAAGGAATGCCCTATCGAAGCCTATCAAAAACTCAAACCACTCTGATATGGTCCTTACACCATTACCAAGGTTGTGGGAGACAATGTATTTGAGCTCAACATTCCCCCATTCCTTGGCCTTCACCTAGTGTTCAATGTGGGCTACCTTCGACCATACTTATTGCCATTGCTAGACACATTAGACATTGCAGAACAAATCACACCTACAAAGTTAAATATAGATTGCATGGAACAAGCCACAACCGATCAGATCATGGACACATAGATCAAGAACACTCGAAAAAAAAGGATCCAACTATATCGAGTTGTCAAATCAGGCCAATTCCTTCACCAGGGAAAGTGGCTCACTAGGGACCAAGTTAAGCAGAAGTTTCCTCATCTCATGGAGGAACTCAATGCAATGGGCACCATTGCTTCCTAAGGGGGGAGGAATGATATAAGTGGATATTGGTGTCCACCCACCTATTCCACTTGGACCCCCACCATTATTTCTTTCAGTTTTTCAGTTTCCTTATTTGTAGCAATTCATCTGATAATTCATCAATGACAAGAATGGGAAATTTATCTTTAATAGTGAGCCTGTTGAGCTCCCTATAATCTAGACACATGTGCCATGATCTAGCCTTCTTTCGAACCAATACTAATGGAGCAAAGAAAGAACTTTGACTAGGTTGAATGATACCAGCCTCTAGCATTTTTGCAACCATACATTCAATTGCACTATTTTGGACATAGGGATATCTGTAAGGCCTGATGTTTGGAGGAACACTTCCTAGAATCAAATTGATAGCATGACCATGATCATGAATAGGTGGGATGCCTTTGGGAGTCTCAAATACCTTGGAATGATTGTCCAATACTTTTTGGAGATCTGGAGAAATGGATGATTTCGATGTGGGAACCTCTAGTGAACATAATTGTGCAATTATGCCTCATTTTTCTATCTTTATAAGCTTTGTCATTCCATTAGAGCTGATTATCTTTCCCAGTTTCCCTGTGATACCCTTAATTAAATTTCCTTTCCTTCTGAAAGAGAATTTCATGAAAAGTTCTTGAAAATTAAAAGATATTGTACCCAAGGATTGTAGCCATTGGACTCCTAGTACAACATCAAAACCACCCATTAGAATGGAAAGCATTGGGCTTTTCAATACATATTCTACCACGGATAGCTTGATATTATGGCACTTTCCTGAGCAATTTATGGTTCCTCCACTTGCAAACATCACTTGACACTCTGGTGTTGGATATAGGAAGCAATTCAATTCTTTGGCTATCTTATAATGAATAAAATTATGGGTACTTCCTGAATCAATCAACACTATTACCTTTTTCTTCATGATATGCCCTTCTATCGTGATAGTTTGAGGAGTGGTAATTATAGCCAATGCATTACAAGATATGGTTAGATTCATTTCTTCTTTTTCTAGGGTGTTTTCTTGGTGTATATCCTCTTCTTTTGACATTTCTTGTTCCTTTTCTTCCTCCTCTTCACAATCTATGTAAAATAATTTCTTCTCGACACACTTATGACCTTTAGTGTATTTTCTATCACAACAATAACAAAGCCCTTTTGCTCTTTTTTCTTCCAATTGTTGTGGTGTCAACCTTATAGGTTGTGGATGGCTCGGGGAAACAAAACTTCCATCTTTATGATTGTGAGTGGTAGGTTTCCTTGTTGCCATAATTTTGCTTTCCATTTTTCTTGCCAACCTAAATGCCTTCTCTAATGAATCTAGTTCCCAAAGGTGAACCTCATGTTGGATGTTATCTTTTAAAGTCCCTATGAACATATCAATCCTATGCTCCTTTGGAATATCTTTTACCCTTATATTCAATTTTTGGAAGTTTTCAATGTGCTCCATCATTGAACCCTTCTGTTTGAGATTCATCAATTGTCTAAAAAATGTGTTTCCTTTTGTATCCTCATAATGTGCTATCATTTCATCTATAAAAATAGCCCAAGTGACAATTTGTTTATGAGAGCAAAGCCATCGATACCATACAAACTGATTTGGTTCCAAATATAAAGTTGCAATGCGTACCTTTTGTGTGTTTTGAACATTATGGAGATCGAAAAATTGCTCCATCTGTAGTATCCATATTCCAGGGTCCTTGCAATCAAACTTCCTCATATCGATCTTTGGAACATGGTGGTTCTTCGATCCAACATTAGAGTCTATGAAATCATATTAACATTTATTTTGTTCTCATCATGAGTTTCCTTTACTATCCTTTTGCCATTAGTAAGCATTTCTTGTAGAAAATTTGTCAAATCTGTCTTCAAATCTTCCATGCCTGTCTTTAAATCAGTCTTCAAATCATCCATCTTAGTTTCCATGCCATCCATCTTAGCTCCCACACCATCCATCTTAACTTCCACACCATTCATCTTAGCTTCTAAGCCTTTCTTTAAACCATCCATCTTAGCTTTCACGCCTTCCTTTAAACCATCGATCTTAGCTTCTAAGTCTTTCTTTAAATCATCCATCATAGCTTCTGTTACTTTTTGTGCGAGTGACATTTGTTGTACTTGGTCTTGTAATTTTCATATATCATGTTGCATTTATTCCTCTTCTTCATGAGTCATGCTAGAGCTTTCAGGTTGCTTACTAGGTGTTTCCATTTTATTTCTTCAGGGCATCAATTACCGATAATAATGCTTCACTATGCCCTTTGAATTCCTTCAAACTAATTTTTCAAACCAAGCTTATGCAAAAATTGAAAAAAAAAACTACATGCCTTTTTTTTTCACTTTGTAGGAGGCTGATATTGAATTTGATGTATTTCTGTGATTTCAGCTCTTCCAATTCTGAAACCATGACCTGTTGTATCCCTATGTGTCCTCTTTCCAATGCCACCACTCTGATCAAAATTGGATTCTCTAAGAAATATTATGCACAATCTCCCAAGATGACCTAATTATATACCATTTCACAAGATCAAACTTTTATAAAGTGCCGTGTGTCATTGTTTTTACCTTTGGATCTGAAAAATATATACAAGAAAGTACAGTCCATCCTATTTTTGTAACTGCTTATGTTTAGAGAGATAGTTATGACAATTTTCCCACGATGACCTGTTTGGAATGTAATTCAGGGGTTTGCAAAAACCCTAACTTCCTCATACTATATCTCCGAAAATATAGCATGACAGGATCTAAAATTCAGACCTAATTTTCAGACCGATTTCTTCTCAAATGGGTTTTTGTTTTAGCTTCTGAAACTTTGTAGCGAAAGAGTTATAGCGAAAGTCCCACGATGGCCTATTTTAGCTTAAATTCTGGAGCTTTCAAAAACCCTAACTTTCTTAGATCATATCTCTGAAAATCTAGGGATGCAAGCTTTGAAATTTGGACTTGAGTTTTAGCACGATTGCATCTCAAATGGGTTTTTTTTCACTTCTGAAATGTTGCAGAAAAACCAGTTATAGCGAAAATGCCACAATGACCTATTTGGAGTAGCGAAACCCTAGAATCCAAAGCTCTGATACCAATTGTTAGGAAACCAGCTCACAAAAAGATAAAAAGATAGATCAATGCCTTATAATTCAACCTCTTCAAGGGGGCAACCTCCTTTACATTACACAAATGAACAATTCTTGGATGATTCAAATGACAAAACCTCCTTTCTATACATAGGAGTCTTAGGGGACACAATATAACCAAGCTGACCTAACAATAATAATATAAAGGAACAAAAATAAAAATAGTGGGATTCTATGGGGCACAATAATAACAATATGGGGACAATAGGGGCACAATAATAACAATAAGGGATACAATGACAATAGTAATGGGGGAATCACTAGTATTATAGGGACCTAACATTGTTCTTATTCTATGGTTAAGGTGTGATGGAGGATCACACATTCAGGAGGGGGATTTTTGGTTCTTAATGGTTTTACAGATGGTTGGCATTATATTCATGATGGAGGAACATGTTGTGTGCTTACCTAACATGATTTCATTGCAGGAAATATTTTTAGTTAGTTTTTATTGCTTTTGGCACATATTGCGAGATAGTGTGATTACATAACATGGTATATCGATAATGCTGATACTGCTAGATCATATTCATGTCATGTATTTCCATGCAAGTGAAGCTTCCATGGAGATTAGATTATGGTATGTTGGAGTTAGCTCATCTAGAATATGCATATTATTATTGTTTATGTCCTCTATTTCTAGATATATGATACATGTTACTGTTGATATGTTTTTGCATTCATATGATTGAGTCATGATGAGTGTAAATAGCTTTTGATACATGGAGAGAGTATGTTTTTGCTTGAGTCTCATGAGAGTATGTATGCTTCTTATGATGTTTTGGTCCAAGAAATTGATATGTTTTTTTTTATTTGAGGACCATGGTTCTTACTATACATGGAGAAAGTGTGTTGACCTTGATGCTATGAGGTCAGTGAGATGATGAGTTTATGTGCTGCTAATGATGATATTTTTCCATATCTTATATTGTTGTTACTGATGCATATATTAGTTCTCTATTAATTCTTCTTGGATACATAACATATTTGGTCATGCATTGATTATGTTGCAGAGATTTTTGCTACATTGTCACATTTAATACCAGTGATATATTTGCTGCATGTTGATTTGTCGCCCGAAGTTAGAATTGGTGCTATTACAATATGCTACTTGTTATTGAGTCTCATTGATGATTTACTATTTCATGACGATAAGGATGTATATTCTACTGGTTCTATGTCATGCCATTCATGTTTTTGATGTTAGATGTTTATGTGGGAGATGTGTATATGGATAACAGTGGTTGCTAGTGATTTTATTGTGACTTGCTACAAGAATTGCAAAATGATTTCATTGATGTCACATCTCTATGTTGATGGGATAATTTTTATGGCCAAGGTGTTGAGAATGACCATGAAATAGCATATGTTATAATGCATAGTACTCCTATTGTTGTTGCTACATGTAGAGCTTATGTCTTTTCTCATGGAGGTCTTGTATTTGATGCACATGCCATGTATTGTATTCTCATTGATGCTGATGTATGGAGCATATATCATTGCTCATGGATGCCATGTACTAATGTATTTGATGCATATAATTGTATTGGGATTGCATTAGGGAGGGAACGCTTGTTTGCACTTATAAAATCCATGTATCATTATTGTTTTATCTTTCTAGTGGATTGCTCATGGAGAGACAGATGGACTCTAGCATGTAGCCATGTATGGGTCAATGGGTGTCAAAGTCATGTTTCATTATGTATACCATTGACGTAGCCCTATTACATTGGGTGAATGATGCAAACTTGGATCCATAGAGTCATTGGTTGGTGATAGGTTTGATTATAGATGAGTCATATGTCAGTTCTATGTACTTGTCTCAACCATGTATTTTCTCCATGAAGCTTTGTATATGTATAAAACTTCATTGTATACAATTTCTCAAATTTAGTTGGAGTCATGGTTCGTGAGGAGTATTCTCTTGCACTTGGTGAAGGGCCTCATTAATAGGTATATAATAAGGCCCATTTGGCCATCATTCAACACATAATTACCTCTTTCCTCACATTTGACAAAATATTTTTTACTATAGTGTGTTTGTTAGGAAGAATAAAGGATGTTTATCATATCTTCTAACATAACATAATTAATGTGTAGGAAAGGAGTGCAATTACTGTGTAGAAATATATTGGAGGCAACTGGAGAATATGTAGGAGGCTTGTCCCCTACATTTACTCACCTTAAACTCGACTTGCTACCTATATTTACTCCCCATAGTTTGAGGATCTACTAACAGCTGATGAACTCGAGGACTATGAGAATATTAGGGAGCTAGATCCACCCTTTTAGGGATTTTGGAGGGGCGCAACCCTCTTTCCAAGGAGGCTAGCCCTCACTCCTTTTTGTATAAATAAGGAAACCACAGGGCTCAATAGGATTCAAAATTTTGGAGAAGATAGAGACTACTAAGAGCTAGGAGCTTGAACTTGTAATTTTCATTCCTTTATCATGTAATTGAGCACTATTTTATGTTAATGAGAAATATTTTTTTATCTTAAATCTGATTTTGATTTAGGGGGCCAAGTCCCCTTGGGTTAAGGCTCGACACAAAGGCTCTAGTCTCTCTCATGTGTATTTTATTCATGCATTTTGGTTTCTAACAATATTTTATTTCCTTCTTGACAAGATTTGTTTATGAAAAACTACTTGTGAAGGTATATCAATCTCCTCTCTTGTGGTAATTTTTGCTAGTGAAATTGTGTTGGCAAGCCAAAAATATATAGTTACATTCTTTTCTAGTTGTTAGATCTCATATTGAACTTCTTTTTGCATCTCTTTTTTATGCAAGTTAGTGATTGTTTTAGAAAAATTATTTGAGCATAGGAAGCATATAGTATATTATAACTATAAGTCTTGTGTAGATTACGAGATAGGTTTCCTTTTAATGCATTATTCATATCTCAAATAAAAAAATAAAATCCAACTCATCGTTTCTTTGTTATTTCAAATTTCTGCAATTTGCACTATTAACATGCTTAAGATGTTTGGAAGATTTGAGTAACTTTTGGTGGTCTATAGGTATTCTTGTTGATTTATAGGGTTATAATTATCATTCACACTCCTCATCCTACCACCAAAACCCTTCTCTCCACCTCAACAACTCCTTCAAAGCATTGATAACTGAAAGTACATTTTTGGTTTGTTGAATTCCACCATGTGCATTATTTCTTGTGCAAGATGGGCCCCCGAAGGGTACTAAGCTTGGAAAGGGAAACATAAAATCTTCTCCTACATTCCCCTACCCTTTCCCACCTTCATATCACATTTTGGTCCCTCAGAATGCTCATAGATTCAATCATGTAGAAAAATATAACAATCCTATAGCATCATATAACACCGTGTAGAAGCCCTCCAAACTTGACTAGAATTGTCCTTAAAGCTTGATTTTTTCCTCCTATCCCTTAATAATGTCTCTTAGGCTCTGAAGCCATGATTTAGGGATACCAAAAGCCACTTAGGACTTTCGTTTCAACCACTGCAATTCATTTATGCAACTAGGGTTAGTAAACAAGTTCATGCATTGAATGGCATAATGATGATTTACATGATTATTTCATGAAGCACTTAATGAAATGCATCAGTAGGGTATAATATCTCTTGAATTCAATGAATGAAGGTTTATTTCATGCTCTTTACCTTATGAATGTTAGAATAGGTTTTCTTTCTTTGTTTTATGCTTCTTAAGCTAGGGTTTCAATTTCAAGCATTGTTATTTCTTATGCATAGACAAGGTTTCCCTTTGATGCAACATTTACATTATGCAAGTTGATTAATGTTTACATTATGCAAGTAAAGTAGCCTTTACATTCCTGAAAGTAGATTAACACTTCCATTTATACAAGTATATTAACATTTCCATTTCTGCAAGTAGATTTAAATTTCAATTTCTACAAGTAGATTAACATTTCCATTTATGTAAGTAGATTAACATTTCCACTTCTGCAAGTAGATTAGAGCTCTCCTTTTATGCAATCTCCTTTTCTTGCAAATCTAGATTCAGTTGATATAGTGGAGTTTGTATACCTTGTTTTGGTCCATTTCCTTAGAGTAACTTGAGTAGAACTTAGCCTACTTTGCATATAGCACTGCCAGCTTTGACGTTTATATGAGCCCTCAGTTGATAATTAAGGTTGGTAGCCTTAGGAGTTGCAACACCCTTGGTGAAATACTAGGCTCATCACGTTTTGGTGCTATTTTCATAGAGGTGTCCAAATAGGTGTTGTTAATGCTTAGAGTTTATTTCTTTTCCATTTTACTCTTGATCCGTTTTGTGTGTCTTGAAAAATTCAAACAAAAAGAAGAAAAACAAGTGACATGAACTTATGGGATCTAGATTCTAGGATGGGGGATGTGCAATTAATGGTATTAGCCTCTCCGTTGGGCCATGAAGAGGTAAGGGATGAAGAAGAAAAAAATTCATATTCAAAGATACTAATGATCCCCTGTGGGTTAGAGTAGAGTTGAGGGCCCCTCACCTTGTCATTAAAAACTATAGGATCATATATGAGGATCCCGGATTGGCACCACACTACATAGAGATGCAGGAGCGAGTCATATTGCACTTTGAGGAAATTTTTAGACTGCTAGGGACCAAGGGATTATAGGATTGTTAGAGGAGATGGGAATCCTTACCCCATAACATAAAAATTAGAGAGTACCACTTCCTAGAGAGATTGAGAAATGCCTTGGATAAGGCACCCTTCTACAAGAGGATAGTTCAAGAACTAAATATAAACTGGATTGGGCTTAAGTTCAACCACCCTTTATTTCTAGGGCTACAATAAAGGAAAGAGAAGATTGAAGAGAAACAAGAGTGGGCAAAAATATAGAACACATGCAAGGTTCCACCCTCTAGAGGGAACTCCTTAAGAGATCCCATGGGATGTTCGAGCATCCACCAGGGCTATGTATGTGATGGAATTAAATGACTAAGTTTCTTAGAGGGTGAGAAATACCTTCAGTAGGGAGCTTATGATGGGCATCATTAATAAGTATATAATAAGGTTCATCTGGGCATCCTTCAACACATAATTACCTCTTTCCTCGCATTTGATAACATATTTTTGACTATAATGTGTTTATTACGAAGACTAAAGGATGTGTGTAATATATTTTTGCCTAACGTGATTAATGTGCTAGAAAAGAGTGAATGTACTATGCAAAAATAAGTTGGAGGCAACTAGAGAAGATGTCAAAGGTTTTCCCCTACATTTACTCACCTTGAACTTGACTTTCTCCTTGTATTTACTCACCCACAATTCGGGTATGTACTAACAACTGATGAACTCAAGGACTACAAGAATCTTAGGGAGTTAGATCCACATATTTAGGGATTTTGGAGGGACTCAACCCTCTTTCCAAGGAGGCTTCTCCTTAGTCATTTTTGAACAAATAAGGAAGTGAAAGGGCTCAAGAGGATTCAAAATTTTGGAGAAGATAGAGACTACTAAGTGCTAGGAGATTGAAATTGTTATTTTCATTCCTCTATCGTGTACTTAAGCACTATTTTATGTTAATGAGAAATATTCTATTATATTATATTTGAGTTTTCTTTATAGGGATGAGTCCCCCTGGGTTAGGGCCTTACCCAAAGGCTCTAGTCTCTCTCATGTGTATTTTATTCATGCATTTTCTTTCTTAGCAATATTTTATTTTTTTCTTGACAAGATTTGTTTACGAAAAAATTATTGTGTAGGTATATCAATCACTTCACATGTGGTAAGTGTGCTTAGAGAATTGTTTTTGGAAATCCAAAATTATACAATTACTTCGTTTTGCATCTATACATTTTTGCAAATTAGTGATTGGTTTAGAAGATCTCTTTGAGCATAGGAAGCATAATCGCTTGTGGATATAGGTCTTATGCATGTTAAAAAATAGGTTTCCTATTAATGCAGTAGTCATATCTCAAATAAAATAATAAAATTCAACTCATCCTTTCTCCGTTAATTCAATTTTCTTTATTTTGCATTGTTAACATGCTTTAGATGTTTGGAAAAATCGAGTAATGTTTTGTGGTGTGTAGGTACTACTGTTGATATATAGGGTTACAATTATCATTCACACTCCTCATCCTGCCACCAAAACCTTTCTTTACACCTCAAAAACGCCTTCAAAGCACTGCTCACTGAGAGTAAATTTTTGGTTTCTTGAAGGCCACCGTGTGCATTGTTCCTTGTGCAAGATGGGCCCCTAAAGGGTATTAAGCTTGGAAAGGGAAATATTAAACCTTCTTATACCTTCCACTACCCTTTTCCACCTTTAGATCTGACGCAGGGTAACCCCTGCATAACCCAAAATCTTTACTACTCATGCATATACAAAATGCATCTCCAATAAATGCCCAGATAAGACTCCGAGACTGGCAATTTCAACTCGTAATTAAATCTCGCTCCACACTTTCTAACTCCATTAAAATTCCCATCTGGGAAACTCATAATAACATGAAAACTTCTATTAACCAATACCCAGAATCTAACATACCTTGTTATCTCTGCAAATTTATAATTCGCTTTCCACCTTATTCAGATCTAACAAATATTGTCACTATTCGATTTTCACTATGCCAATTACCCAATTCAGGCTATGATTAAAAATCGAATGTTCATAATAATTGACCCACGCACTTACCATTCCGTCTCTACTCTTTGTGAGTCCATATCTCCATGCCTTGGATCTCACACAATCTATAAGAAGTTCCTTTCAACTTCAATCAACATTAAGTTTCGTTCCAACCCTTTTATATGTAGAACGCATATACAGAGACCCTTCAATTGATTGCTACCGCAGCGCCTTCGTTCGATCTCACCCAATGTCCTGCGTGTGATCTTCCATTGCATAACTCATATTTCATTATAAGTCGAATAACATTAAACATGACTTACCAGCACATCACCTTAATTATGTATCTACCTCTGCGCCTGGACTTGACATTCATTAAAATTTTGTTCCAACCTAAACCATCCAATCCAGCTCAACCAATTCGCAAATCGCAATTCCCATGCATTCTCCAACCATCGGCAGCTTTCACAGCTCAGATGCGATCAATCGGAAATTGTAATCGCAGACATCACTTCCCATAAGTGATGAGATGCTTCCCAGAACTGATTCGCAATTCAACAAAACTTTATAATCTTATCGCATCCATCTTCATTTCGACGCGATCAATCAGTGATCAGAGATCACTCATTGTAGAGATTTGTTTCACTACTGTTGGCGACTTACACAATACCGATGCGAGATTTCTGGACCCGATCCCATTTCAAACCTAACTTATATCATTTCGCATTCATTTCTACTATTAGATGTTATGATATGGAACACCTTCCCTCGCCCGATGCGATGAATTAAAAAATCGATATATTTATTATTTCAAATCACCAAAAGGTTTCGCGAAGTATTACTTTGCTTGGTTCTTTGTATGTACGGAATTTTCTACTTGTGGACTCAGTTAAGACATGTTTGCATTAGTCACAAGGATTTTTACAATTTATAATAAAACACGCTGACAACCACAATTTCAAGTAATACATAAAGAAACCAATGTCCAAGCTTCACGGGCTCGTTATACAAAGAGGCACACAACATTAAATTCATTCGATTAGGAACAAATCACAATTGCATTTGTAATATTCAGAAAAACGAAACAGAGTTTCAGTCTTTGCCCAGTTACACAAAAGAAAGATCCATGTTTTGCACAAACACATTCTTCACACAATTCTGAGCTTTTCGCTCCACCCCAAACCTCACTCTCTCTCTCTCAGCCTCTCTAATCTCTCCTACTCAACATTTTTCCTCCTTTTTATTATTAACTCGAATAATTCCCCTAAAATTTCTAACAACATTCTTCTATTTCCAGAAATATAACAACAATCCTCTATCTCTTAGCTCTCGTGCATAGCTATACTAACAGCGCTTATCTCTATCCTAAAATAAGACAGTCTCTTATTTATTACAATAGCAAACCATTTGAGAAGTCCAACCTTCTCAGTATGTGGACAAGTTTTCACATTGCTGGCTAATCTCGATGCTACTGCATCAAGATCACCTTTTTATCCCTCAAAATGCTCATGTATTCAATACTGTAGAAAAACAAAGCAACCTTGTAGCAATCCTGTAACATCCTGTAGCACCATGTAGAACCCCTGAAAAATTGACCAAAATTTTCCTTAAATCTTGATTTTTTCCTCCTAGATCTTAATAGTGTCTCTTACGCCCTAAAACCATGATTAAAAGATACCAAAGACCACTTAGGACTTTCATTTCCACTACTACAATTCATTTCTAATATTAGGGTTAGTACATAAGTTCATGCATTGAATGGTAAAATGATGATTTACATGATTATTTCATGAAGCATTTAATGAAATCTACCACTAGGGTATAGTCTCTACTGAATGTAGTGAATGAAGGTTGATTTCATGTTTTTTACCTTATGTAAGTTAGACTAGGTTTTCTTTCTTTGTTTTATGGTTCTTAAGATAAGGTTTCCATTTTAAGCATTGTTATTTCTTATGCATAGACAAGGTTTCCCTTTGATGCAACATTTACATTCTGCAATCTTACATTTCGCAAGTAAAGTAGCCTTTACATTCCTGCAAGTTTATTATCACTTCATTTTCTGCAAGTAGATTAACATTTCCATTTCTGCAAGTAGATTAAAATTTCCATTTATGTGAGTAGATTAACATTTCCATTTCTACAAGTGGATTAGAACTCTCCTTTTACACAATCTCTTTTTCTTGCAAAGCTATATTCATTTGATAGAGTGGTCTTTGTATACCTTGGTTTGGTCCATTTCCTTAGAGTAACTTGAGTATAACTTAAACTACTGTGCATATAACACTTCCATATCTTAAGTTTGTATGAACCCCATGTTAATAATTAAAGTTGGTAGCCTTGGGAGTTGCAACACCATTGTTGCAATACTAGGGCTTATCACTTGACAAGGAGGCTTATTTCATAGAAGTGGGAGTGTTGCTACAACAATAAAGAGATTGTGTTTGTAGGTCCATTACATGGTTAGGGGGAGCATGTTCAGTGTTAGAGATTACATGGAATTGGCTAGGGACATGTTGGTAGCTGAGTTCGTTATGTTACATGCTTATCATGCAGGAGAGGCATCTTTGGTTGCATCGACATGGTGTTGAGTATGAAAGGGGGAGTATTTCTCTCATCCAACACATTTTTGGAATTTCTCTTTAGTGTTGGTATTGCCCTTTGCCACTAATGTCAAAGGGGGAGATAATCTGCGTTATGTATGGAGATTAGTTAGATCAATCTCTGAGTTGTGGAGAGTGTTTGGAGATCAAGTTGAGGTTGACATCAATTCCAAAGGGGTAGCTTGTTGGAATTGTAGTGTTGACATTTATCTCAACTTGGTCTTGGTACTATTTTTCATATGCTTTATGTAAACCTAATCATGGTAGTCCTCATTATGATTTTGATGAGTTTTGTTGGCATTATGCAAAGGTTTTGTGTTCACTAGTTTGTTGCAATGATGTGATCTGCTTGTTGCTATTATTGGTTTGCATTGATGTCAACATGGTTAGGACTTACTACAAGATATGCTTAGCTAGTGCAAGAATTGAAGGTTGAGTGGAGATGTGTTGGAGGTAGTTGGCTAGTTTGATGATGCTGCTACAAGTGGTAGAGATAAATGGATAAGGTCATGATGGTGCTACAGGTGCTATCAATATATGGATAGGTTGATGATGCTACTACAGGTGTTAGATATTTTGATCTCATTGAGGAGTTTAGAAATCTAGGCCTTCATGCTCTTGACTTGTTGCAGAGGAGTTTTGGCCTTATGATGATGTTACATACATGTTACAGAGTTGTGTAGAGGTGTTGCGGGTTGTGAAGGAGAGTAGATGTCTTGTTAGAACTTATGCCAACCTTGTCTTGTTGGCTTTTAGGTCAACTTCGTACTGACACGTGGTTGTGACTTTAAACCTATTTGCAAAGGTGTCATAAAGCTTGAAAGATGATTGGAGGTGTGTACAGGTGTTGATGAAGGTGTGTAAGCAGTTGGCCAAAGTTTTGAGATAAAGGACTATTGATTTTCCCTATACTCTACCCCAACCACTAGGAAGGAGTGTGATGCTTCCATATGAAAGCCTTTAGCGGATATTTTCAAGTGTTTTTCATGCAGTTGTAAGCTTTCCAACCAAGATTTCCCAATGTTATAGGTGTCTTTGGCCTAACACGATATTTCCTCCACATTCCTCGCACATATTAGCTAATTTATGAGTTTTTTCAGTTGTTTGCATGCGATTTTTAATGGAAAATTCAGAAAAAGTTAACCATCATCTAGAAGGTGGTTAAAGTGGAAATATATCTTGCATTCATTTGATATAGTGGAGGATCAAGTAAAGGATGGAGATCTGATTCAAAATGTCGAGGTGTATGAACAAATATTTGTTGGTCTTAGTAGTTTTTGGTAATTATTGAGTTAATCATCTTAGATCATCTATATATTGGAGACAACTAAATGATAGTTGGTTGGTCGTGTTATGTATTGTGTGAGTGTGAGAGATGAGAATTCTGTGCAAGCTATGATGATTATGATGATGAATTTCTAAAGAAATTTTAATATGTTGTAACAGGTAGTGATATTTATGTTTGGAAATTACAGGGGGGTTTGAATCAATAATTTAAAACTTTACTTTTTTTCTCAACTTAATTTTCTTTTTGTGTAGCTAATTATTTATGTATTTTATCTATTATTATTGGATACCTTTTGTAGGTGTCAAAGAAAAAGTTTTCATATATACTTATCAAGAATTCAAGAAAATTCACACAACATTTAAGAACCAACACATGAAGACACCAGATATAAGTCGAAATCCCGAAGGGAGAAAACCACCAATTTTAGGCTGAAAGTGATGTGAAGGCAAGCTGCTACTCCTTATCACATCACATTTTTGTAGGCTCCAACCTACAAGAGGCTCCTACTTCAAAGAAAGCTCCAACTCCAAAAAAATTCTGCAAGCTAGGCTCCTACCTCAAACGACTACACGATGTTCTTTATCAAGCTATAACATAGAACGGGAAAACAAACTCTCAATCAAAATATCAAGTAAAAAATGTTGGATACCTATATACAATTTTGCTGTCAAGTCTGCAAATATTCACTACTTCTCCTTTTCAACTATGTGCCTCTTTTGGTGCTTTTCCTCAACTTCTCATGCAAACTTGGTCACTTCAAAAATTCTGTTTCCATTCCACATTGTATATTTTATAAGCAAGCCATATTGGATGTTTGTATTATTCCCAGGAATATGAAATGAAATGTTGTCTCTTGAACTTCCAAAAATTGATCGCAAACTTGTCTCATTTTCAGTTCTAAAAGAAAATTTGTAATATAAAATAGCGCTGAAATAAAAACAGCTCAATAGTAATGATTACAAGATACAAACCAGATTTGTATTGGCTATATTTTCCAACCTTGTAACATACAATTTTCTTGTTTAATGGAAGCATATGTTTTCCAACTTGTGTCTCAATATTATGTCTCATTTTTCATATATGTCAACCAATCAATAAAGTTTAGTGTTCACACTAATTATCATATCATTTGCACTTCACATCACTTTCAACCTTTGCTCCAATTCACCTTGTAACAATGACATTCAACAAAAAATAATGTTAACATGAGTAACATCAATCAATCAGTCATGACCATTTGACATCAATAACAACATTACCAACATTCTCCACCTTTGACATTGATGACAACACAACAATTACTTCTCGTAATTATCCTCGTCAAAATCACCTTTTCTTCTGCGGTGATTCTATCTCCATACCTATGCTTTCCTCCCCGTTTTGACATAAAAGACAAGGGGTTTAACTCTTCTTTAAAACCATGTCAATTATAAATGCTAGGTATTTTTCTCTTATGAACATTGCTTCTGTATCTCATTTCCCATGTAAATGCTGCTCAAATGTTATTGTAATAATGTTGCTCCGTACTATAGATCAAGAAACGTTGTTTTAATTTTCGCCTTAATGTAATTTTACTAATGATAACCATGCGGCTCTTGAGCATTGACTTGCATTGTAACATCCCGCGTGGATTTATTTTACTAATTATAACCATGCGGCTCTTGAGCATTGACTTGCATTGTAACATCCCGCGTGAATTTATTTTACATATTATTTACTGGAACATTGTATTGCTTATGGGAAAACATTAGTCATTAAGGAATTATTCACTACATCTAAGGCACGCTTGGCTTGCTGGGCTACACATGCTCCGAGATAGAAGAGACTCAATTAGATAAATCCCGCCATCCTTCACAATATGCCTCACCATTTAATACAGAAGAGATAACACTGCTCTTCACCATTCAACACATACATGATAATGTTGGCCCTAACTAATAACAACGCTGCTCATCCCATAGTAATATAAACTCAACTTAATGGTAATTTTTACTGGCGAAGAGGTTATATTGTCTTACACTGTAGTATCATGTTAAAGAAATATTAATGCTGGAGTGAATTAACACTGGAGCAATATTAATGTTGCAGCACTCTGGAAAAAATATCTGGTATCATGTTAAAACAATATTAACACTTGAGAAAATTAATGTTGGAGCAATACTAATGCTGGAGAAAATATTACTGGAGCATGACCACATTATTCAACGCATGACCAATTATTAAACGCTGGAGCATGAGAAAATTATTAAGCACCGGAGAAATATTAATGCTAGATCAAATATTAATGTTGGAGTAAATTTTAAATGCTGGAGAAAGTTGTTAATGATTCAAAGCCATATAATGCCAAAACATAATAATAAATCTCATGTAATAACTTTTGGAATTGGAGGATCGTATTTCCTTTGTTGGGAATTACTGGGCATTAACGCTATTGCCATTGCTGGGCATCAACACTACAGAAGTAGCAACTCAATGTTGTTTTCGAATGCCACTGAACATTCATGTTGTCTTCACACATCGGACGTTGTCTTCACACATTCAATGTTGCCTTGATTCGATGCTTTAATCACCTGTTATAGTTTTGTTTTCAGGTTCCAATGATGATTTTAATGCCATTGTCCCAGCATGAAGGGATATATACTGTCCATTCAACAATATGCTGCATCAAACAAATCGCTTTCATTAGGGTATAAAACCTTAAAAACTGTTCCATTTGAAAATAACTTGCTTCTTATAAAACTTGGTATAAGACTACTCCATAACCATGAAATCACTGTTAATAGAAGAGAAAGATGCACCAGGAAAATAATAGAATGCTGCACACCAAGGAATTTAGCGTTGCTCGAAGAAAATTAAATATTTCCATACAAAAATAAAACTACTCCAGTAATATTAATGCTTCTCCAAAGAATTTTAGTGACATTGTAGTAATTTTATTGTTGCTCCAAAGAATTTTGATGCTGCTCCAGTTGTTCATCAATGTATATGTTGTCCTCTTATACCATATAACGCTCTCCTAAATTTAACGTTGCTGCAGATTGAATTAAATGGATGTTGTTGTGGACACCTCCGCACAACTTTGCATGCCATACATTATTTTCAGAGTTAATTGTAGAATATGAATAACAACAACATGAATGTCGCTCCACAAATGAATTTTCTCCATATATCATTCACTTTGAAGCATATGCCATTCACTATATGGAGTTGTCTATAATGTAATTTTTTTGAGATTCAGGGGAAGGAATTTGGCGAAAAAAATTGAGGTTAAATCTTGATTTGTTGCATTAAAATTGTTTTTTAACTGCATATTTAGATTCAGCACCCTTAAAAACCCCTAGGACTCTTTGATTATGCAGAAACTAGCTATCAAACTTGCTATTCCAATAAATTACTGCAGGATTTTGACCCAAAAAACCCACAAGAAAAACAAAAAGTGACATTATAAACAACTAATTCACCATATACCTAGCTCACAATAAATGTTACCTAATAATATGAAGGTTGCCATTGATAATGATAATGAATGTTAACACTGCTTTATAGTGCAATAATGATCTGAGGTGCTACCATCGCTACATAATAAAGAGGTTACAATAACGTTCAAATCAAATATATACTCAATTCAATCCAAATAATTTGAGTTAATTCAATATATATTCATCCAGGAATCAATAAATGTTGCTTGCAATATTCCCGATTTGTAATATAAAATTGTATGATGTGTAACTCCTCTCTGTACTTAAGTCGTTATTGTCCGTTCTGTCACTAGTGTCTATTACCTCTGCGCCCATTTCTATTCTAGTCAAATTTTGAGCAGTGATAATTATATCCCTGACCCTATATTTATTACTCTTACTGTGTTACCTTCATTACCAGAATTTGTTTCATATCCTTTCAAATAAGAATTATTTTGAGTGCTCAATTTTCTTTGGGCTCCCATTTACTTTCTTGAATGGTTAAGTTATCTTTTTAGTCTTCTCTTGTGATGAATTCACACCTAGTGGATCTAGATCAACTTCTCAATGTATAATGTTGGTGATGCCTTTCAATTGCTTTGGGATAATTTTGTTTTTCAAAGCATTCTGTCAAAGATAATCCTCTTTTTGTTTTGAAGCTTCTCTTGTTGAGATTGTTGCAAATATATTTCATAGACTAGGCTCTCACAGCTTCCAAAAATGCACATAGATTTTTCATTTGTGAATATTTTAAGCATGATTACCTCACTTTAGTGGCTGAAGGCATACAACTTGCAACAAAATAGTTTTGAATGTCAGTCCTATGAGTTGCAATCTTCAAAATTTCCATTTGATAGAATTTTATGGGCCAATATTTAATATTACAATGCCTCATTGTGACCTTATTTTCTGTAATATATATGCTCTCTTCCAGAAACATGGAGAATGACATCTAAGTATGATGTTGTCTCTTTTGCATGTGAACTCTGCATTGAAATTGGTTCAAAACTGTACCATTTAACTTTTTCCTTTGAGAATGTTATATCAGGGATATGAGGAATGCCCTATGCATATGATGTTGTTTCTTATTTTGCAAATGAATTCTATGTGGTGGAAGAGCTTGAAGGAATTTCTACTTTGATTCTTCAAGCTTTCATTGTTTGTAGTCATTCAAATTCTTGCATTCTAATATAGCATAACATACTGATATTTGCTTTCATGATATAGAACTGAAGGATTTAGAGGAGTCCTGGTGATGTTATGGAATGTAACATTGTAGCTTAATTACTTGTTGGCCTTTTGATTGTAGAGCCATTTTTATCTCAATAGCAGTATCTTGCAATCATAAAAGATATGTGCATGTAATTTTATTTTACATTAATATAGTAATTGATTAGTTGTTGACATAGTTATCTTCACATAGAGGTTGCAATTAATATGGTTTGGGTGTAGATCTCATGGTGCTTCATGATGAATGCTTCTATAAACCAAACATAAAAATGTATAGAATCTGCTTCTCTGCTTGATGTAAATACCTTTGTGTTTTCTTGCATGCATATTAAAATAGATTTTGTTCCCCTACTTGATGACAATACCTTTTCGTTTTCTTGCATGCATATATGTATTTGAATAAAATAGAATTTGCTCCTCTGGTTGATAGAAATGCATTTTCTTTTGCTTGCATGTGTATATATTTGAATAGATCTCACTTTTTTTTCATAGATCAATTGACAACTGAATATATGAGCTATACAATGATGCATTCCATATACATGTTTAAATTCAACAGAAGCAGAATAATTTTGAAGAAATACTGATGATGCCAATATATAATGACCTAGACTCATCTCTTAATATGGTTTGACTAGATATGAAAATGTGTAATTGGACTCTGTATATTTGAGAATGTTTATTTACATGCTTATATACATAATATACATATATATGTATAATTTTGCATAGTAAATTCTCGAATCAAGTAATGAGTCCTTGAATGAACCTGATTGATGTTGCTAGTTTATGAAGAAGATGACTTTATCTATTTGATTATGGTTCTTTTTTATTGCTTCTTCTTGACTTCTTCAAATTCTAAACACAATCATATGCTTCTTGTTCCTCTTCTCTACTCCTTCTTACTCCTATAGTCTCCCCCTTATATAGTGCACTCAATTTCATATTCTCTATAATGCTTCATGTTCTCCTTTTGAAGTCACATTAGTAAGAAGATTCTGCAAGAACTATCCCTAATTTGTTTCTTAGACATTCAAATTCTTCTCTAGCAAGAGGCTTTGTAAATATATCTACTATTTGTTCTTTTGTGGGTATGTATTCCATCTTCATTATTTTCTCAACCACTTTCTCTCTGAGAAAGTGGTACTTTATAGGGATGTGTTTAGTCTTTGAATGAAGAAAAATATTTTTTGAAATTCTTATTGCACTTGTATTGTCACATCTGATAGATATAGGCTCACTAAAATTTACCTTCAAATCCTGAAGTGTCTGTTTCATTCATAACATTTGTGTGCAACAAGATGCAACTATTATGTATTCATCTTCTCTATATATAGAGACACTGGTGATTGTTTCTTGCTTATCCATGCTACTAAAGACTCTCTTAGGTAGAATGCACCACCACTTGTACTTTTTTTGTCACCCACACAATTGGCCCAGTCCGCATCTGTGTATGTTGTCAATGTAAATTCCTTACCTTTTAGATATCATAGTATGTAGTCTGTAGTCCCTTTCAAATATCTGAATATTCTCTTTGCTTCTAATAGATGATTCTATTTAGTTTATGACTGATATCGTGTTGCTAGACCGACTTCCAACATTATGTCTGGTCTAGAATTTGTTTGGTATAAAAAAATTCCTATCGTAGATATATAAAGCTTCTTATCAACATGAGGTGATTCATCATTTGCACATAGCTTTCATCTAGTTTCCATGGGGGTTGAGACAGGTTTACAGTCTTCCATTTGGAAGCTTTTCAACATATCTCTTAGGAATTTCTATTGAGAAATGAATATGCCTCTAGCCTTTGTAGTATTTGTAGCCCTAGGTAGAAGGTATGCTCTCCAATAATTGACATCTCAAACTCAAACTCAGACTTCATCTCTTCAACAAACCATTTTACTAGATGATCTTTATTGTTGGAAACCATAATATCACCCACATACACTATCACAATTAGTAATTCATCTCCATCAGCCTTTATGTACAAATTACTATCAACTCCTCCTCTCCTGAAACCATGTTTTTTAAAGTACTTGTCCCGTCTAGAGTACCACACCTGTGGTGCTTGTTTAAGACCATATGGTTCTTTCTTTAACTTGCAAACATATTTAGGCTTATCTGATAATGAAAAAACTTCAGGTTGTTCCATATAGACATCTTCCTCAAGATCACCATTTAGGAAGGCAGGATTCACATCCATTTGGTATACCCTGAAATCATTGTAGCATGCAAAGGCGAAAAACTTCATGATTACGTCCAGTCTTGTGACTGGTACAAAAGTATCTTCATAATCAAGACCTTCCACTTGTTAGTAACCCTTACACACTAGTCTGACTTTGTTTCTAACAATTTAACCTTGTTCATTCATCTTGTTTTTGAATACCCATTTTGTGTGAATGACATTCTTTCCAATAGGTCTTGGTGTTAGTTCCCAAGTTTTGTTCTTATCAACTTGGTCTAACTCATCATTCATAAAAAATATCAAAATTTTGTCTTTACTTGCCTCATCAATGTTCTTTGGCTCTATATGTGACAACATAGAAATATGAACTTTCTCAGATTTTTCTGCTAGTTGCCTCCTTGTTTGTACTCCCTCACTTTTATCTCCAATAATTTTATTTTCAAAATGATTCTTTTGAGTGTATCTTGAGGGTCCTTTTGAATGAGTCCTTTTATCTTCTAATTCTTCATTTTGTACTTCATTTTCTTTACTACCATGATGATGATGATGTATAGGATGGTTAAAACATGTGATCTTGTTCTTATTAGGTAACTCTTCATCAAACTTTACATCTATGAATTCTACAATATTATGTAGTCGTTTATTATAACATCTCTATCCCTTACTTTTCAATGAATATCCCAAAAATATTCCCTCATTTGATCGAGTATAAAACTTTCCTAGCTTTTCATCATTATTTTTGATAAAGGACTTACTCCCAAATACTTTAAAATGTTTGATTGAAGTTGGCTTACCATGCCATAGTTCATAAGGTGTCTTATCATAGTTTGGTCTAGGATGTGCTTTATTGAGAATATGTACTATTGTATGTGTCACTTCTCCCCAATAGGTTTAAGGAATGTTTCTTTCTTGCATCATGGCATTGGGCATTTGCTAAATATTTATGTTTTGTCTCTCTGAAACTCCATTATGTTGAGGTGTGTTTGCAATAGAATACTTTTGTTTTAGCCAAATTCATTACAGAGGTCTGCAAACTCATCTGAGGTAAATTCACCTACTCTATCTCACCTTATGCACTTTATCTTTGCACCCTATTTAATTTTCTGCCAATGCCTTCAATATTTTGAACTTCTCAAATCCTTCTGACTTATTTATGAGAAATGCCACCCATGTCAATCTTGAATAGTCATCAATTATCAGCATGAAATATTTTTCTCCTCCTAGTGCCTTTGTTTTGGAAGGCCAAGGTTACTACTTGATAGTTTATCTTTTACTTTGAATGATGTTCCTATTTGTTCACCCATTTTACATGACTTATAGATAGTGTTGGATTCTTTATTATTGGTAGACCTCTAATTGATTTCTTCTTACTAAGGTTGATAATTTGATCAAAATTTATATGCCCCAATATCCTATGCCATAGCCATGATTCATCGTGTTTGTTGATGTAGCGTTCTTCACTTTGTCCCTTTAAGATATATACATTATTCTCTATTCGAACTCCTTTAGCCAAAATCTTCCCTAGATTTGACAACCTTGAGCTTTGAAGAGAACATCGCAACCTTTGTCGCACATCTGACTTACACTCAACAAATTATGTTTTAGACCATCTAAAAATAGTACATTCTGAGTCTTTCCTCTTCCATTATTCAGACTAACTGTGCTCTTTCATCTGATTCTTCCTGCTTCATCATTGCCAAATGTGACATTTCCAATTTTATTTTCATCTAGGGAAACAAAATTTATTTTATCTCTTGTCATATGTCTAGAGAAGCCACTATCCATGTATCATTTATTATTTTAATCTTAAGCATACAGAACTAGGTCACTCTTATCAGGTTTCTTTTCTTCTTCCTTCTTTCTCCATTGCATGCATCCATCTATTCCATAATTATTCTAAGATGTTAATTAATTGTATTTAACCTGACATTCATATGACTTGTGCCCAAAGTTGTGACAATATAAATATTTAGTGATATCAAGGAGAGGATAAAAATCATTTTTGTCTAGATTCATGTTTGTTTTAATGTTTATGAATCCATTCTTACTTATCTTAGAATTTCCCAAATCAATGCTTCTGACATAATCTCTACAATCTATGGCTTTATGTCAATTTTTTTTATAGTAGTAACAATATCCATAAAAAAATATTTGTAACTGATAGTGGATGTTGCTTGAGAATTTAACCATATTGACATTTGATAATCCTGTCTCCTGAAGAAGTATGGTTTCTGATAATTTGTCATTTGGTTTTCCATTCCTTTTTCCTTATGTACTTTTTTGGTAATGTTTCTTTGCAACTGTTCATTTGATGTTAAAATGTTGCTCAAATTTTTGTTCTCAGATTCACGTGAGTTTTCATTCTCTCCCCTAGTAGATTTTACAAAGGTGATTGTCCTTTTATCCTCTACCTTGGATTCATTGGATTCTCCTTCATAGCCTAACCTAGTCTTTATGAGTGGAGACCTTTGAGAATTTAATATCACATCTAGTTTTTCATATCCTTTTATCTACCGAATATTCATGTTTAATTCAGAGTGTGCCTCATAAGCTTTTGTTGGCATTCTAGCATAGGTTTGGCAGTTTTGGTGCTATGGCATAGGTGTTGTCCTTGATGGCAATTCACTCTAGTGACAGATCACAGTTCAGGCACTCAGAAAGAAGAAAAATACATATATACAGGTTCACTTTGACAAAGCCGTGTATACACGCGGGTTGGACGTCCCAAGGCGCATATGCGTATACACGCACTTTCATGCAAGGAAATGCGCGTACATGTGGGAAAATTTGTTTCTAGTCCGTGGTATGTAATCATTGGTATTTGAACCTATGGTTTTGGGCCATGGTATCTCGTCATAAGTGTTGATCCCATGTATTGGGTCCATGGTATTGAATTGTTATGGTTTTGGACCGTGGTATTGTGAAAGGTCTAAGGCTATAAAAGAGGAAGGAGATCATTTGGCAAGGATCATCTGAATTATTGAATATCTGAAAAGGTGCTGGATCTGGAATACAGTGATTGTGTTATGGTATAGATCTGGATCTGAAGGATGAAGGAACCTGAGCCCAAGTAGAAGGATAAGTTCTTTTGATGGGTCAAAATCTTAAGGCTTGAATGATAGTATCTTTTTATGATTTTGATCTGTTCTATATGGCATTTGCTTGATATATAAATCTGGTTATCTGGGTAAAACTAATATCTAAACATTTGAAAGGGGTAAAATACCTTTATAGATCTGTACGCAGGTTCAGTGAAGCACAGGTGCGTATACACGCAGGTTCTGTAAGTCGGAAGTGCGTATACGCAGGTTGATCTTAACACCGAAGCGTATTGAAGTAGCGTACATCTCATAATTTATGTTCTAGCTGCTTCTGTTGATTATTGCAGTGATCTGGGTTTAGAATTTGAGGTGTGATTACAGTTACTATGATCTGGGTACAACTGACAGAGAAGTGTTTATTTTGATTCAGTCTTGACTGGTGAAATGGCGATTGGTTGATGCAGAAATTCTTGATGTTTGATTGATGTTATTTGTGGATCCAGTCTGAAAATTTAAAACGTGGTCCTTGGAAGAAAGAGAAGGTTGTAGCCTTCTGCAGGTAGCAGCCTGCGTACTAGTATCTTGACTAGTACAAGAACTAAGGGGGTTGTAGCTCCCTTCCAGGAGAAGCTGGAAAATGAGAGAGGGTTGTAGCTCTCTACAAGTAGCAGCCTGTGTACTGGTAAAGGACTGCACTAGTACATAATCATTGTAAAAAGAAGTTTCTAATTAAAAGAAGGTAGAGACAAATTACAGCAGGTGGTTTTCACCCACATTGGGTTTCCACCTTATATCTTGTGTTCTTATGTGTGGTTGTCTTCTGATCTATTTTATTGTTCCTGGCAACTGTTTATATGATTCTGGTGCATAACTTAATGATCAACATCTGTAGAATAAAGTAAATTATAAATCTGCATAGTATACACGGGTTTCCTTATCTGTAGTTGCATATATACGTGGGGTTCAATACTGAAATAGCGTATATGTTGTGGGTTTGTAAAAGGAAAATAATTGATCAGATAATACTGATTCCCCCCCCCCCCTCTCAGTATTATTTCCAGCAGCTTCTTCTTCAAACTTTCCACCTCTTCTTCCAATCTTTCACACTCCTGGATTTTTTGTTTTATTTGCTACATCAATATGTATTCCACCTACTTTGCTTCTTCAAGTTCAACTTTAAACTTGATAATGTCTTCTGAATATGATTCTTCTTTTACATATTTCAATGAGATATAGTTCTTCTTTCTATTCTTTAGTTTAAGCCTTCCTATTTCATCTAGGGCATTGATTAACTCCCCCTTAAGGTCTACCTCACCTTCCTCTTCTTCTTCATATTTGTGACAATACTTTTCAAGTTTTTCTAATGCCATCAACATGAATTCACTAGTTCCATCTTCACTAGAGGATTCATTGGAACTTTCAGATACATTGCTATCTTATCAAGCATAGAAAATTTTTCTTTTAAAATTTCTCTCTTTCTGCATTGTATTAGACTTGTTCTTCTCTTTCCCTTTAGGCTAATTTTCTTCTTTGTTAGAAGGACATTTTGAAGCATAATGCCCCACTCTTCCACAATTAAAACACTTAAATGGAAGTTTTCCTTTGTAATTACTTGTGCCTTTCTTGAACCTTCTATCAAATTTTGATTCTTCTTCATTAGAACGTGAGCATGAAAATTAGTTTTCTTCTATGGACTTGTCTACCTTGAAAGCGTCCTTTCTAGTGACTGCCTTCCCTTTTGGAATTCTCATATCATATGTTGTCAAAGAGCCAAGTAGTTGATCCCTGTTCAAAGTCTCAATGTTTGTTGTCTCTTCTATAATTGAAACCTTAGGATTTAATTTAGAAGGTAATGACCTCAATATTTTCTAAACTATTACACTTTCTCTGATTGTTTCTCCTAGACCCATCATGATATTTATGAATTCATCAACTCTTAAAAATAATTTAGCTATATCCACATCTTCATTCATTCATAATGCATTACTTTAATAAGTTCACACTCAAATAGACCACTCAGAAGTGTATTCATATATTTTGCATTAGCTATAAAATTCAATTTGGCATCTTTGTCACTAGTTGTTTCCTTTGGTTCTTCATCCCCTACCATCACGGTAACCTTAACTTCTACTCCTAGAGACATTAAATATGTCTTCATTCTCACTTCCCAAAAGGCATAGTTCGTACCAGTAAATAGAGGGGCTTTATTTGTTGAGCATACTCCTTTACTAGCCATTTTACTAACTTAGGACCTCCTTCCAGTTGTTAGACTACTACTGAAGGAACTGGCTCTCATACCAATTGCTATATATGTTTGGAAATTACTGAGAGGGGAGGTGAATCAATAATTTAAAACTTCACATTTTTATCAACTTAATTTTATTCTTATGCAACTAGTGATTTATGTATGTGCTCTATTAGTATTGGATACCTTTGGAAGGTGTTAGAGAAAGAAGTTTGCAGATATACTTATCAATAATTCAAGAACATTCACACAAAATTTAAGAAAAACCACATGAAGACAGTAGATATAAGTGGAAACCCCGAAGGGAGAAAACCATGAATTTTAGGTTAAAATTGATGTGAAGGCAAGCTTATACTCATTATTACATCATATGTTTATAGGCTCCAACCTACAAGAGGCTCCTACCTCAAAGGAAGCTACAACTCCCAAAACTTTTCTATAGTATACAACCCACAGGAGGTTCCTACCTCAATAGGCTACACATGTTCTTTATCAAGCTATAACATAGAAGGGACAACAATATCTCAATCACAATATCAAGTCAACAATGTGGGATACTTGATATACAATTTTGCTATCAAGTCTACTACAAATATTCACCACTTCTCCTTTTCAACCATGTGCCTCTTCTGCTATTGCTCCTCAAATTTCTCATGTAGACAACTTCACTTTAAAATTTGGTTTCCATTCCACATTTTATATTTTATAAGCAAGACATATTGGTTGTTTGTATTCTTTGCAGGAATATGAAATGAAGCATTGTCTCTTAGACTTCCAAAAACTTCTCACAATCTTGTCTCTTCATTTTAAGTTCTGAAAGAAAATTTGTAATATAAAATAGAGCTGAAATAAAAACAACTCAATAGTAATGATTATAAGATAAAAATTAGATTTGTATTGGCTATTTTTTCCAACCTTGTACCATACAATTTTCTTGTTTAATGAAAGCATATGTTTTCGAGCTTGCGTCTCAATATTATGTCTCATTTTTCATCAATCACAACCAATCAATAATGTTCAACCTTCACACTAATTATTATAACATTTTCACTTCACATCACTTTCAGCCTTTGCTCCAATCAACCTTGCAACAACAGAATTCAACAAAAATTAATGTTAACATAATCAACATCAATCAATGAGTCATGACTATTTGACATCAATGCCAACATTATCAGCATTTGGTATTAGAGCAACATGTCTCGAGTTCAAAACTCACAAGGCTTGCACTAGGAGGAGATGGCTGGAAATTGGGTTCAAGTCTCCCCGCGTGTTTCGTGACATGGACTAACCACCTCTCATGAATCCTAAACTCTGGAAATTGTAGTAGAGTCTAACACCTGCGGGTTTTGGTGTAATGACAATCGTGATTCTAACAGGTAGCAAAAGCATATTTCAATTAGCATTTTATGTAGAGAGAGAGAGAGATGAGATGAATTAAGGATTAGTTGCAGGTATTTTTGGTGATTGGTAGTAGATTAAGTATTCTCAAATTTATTGTTGAGTGCAACATTTGTTTGTGAGTAGACTTTTCTATTGCAGAGAGGGTTTTTTCTATGTGTTTACCAAATTTTTTGAAGTAGTGTTTGTGTTGATTGATTTGATTTTTGGAGACTATTGTGTTGTTTTTGAGCTGTGAAGCTTTCCTTAGAGTCCAATATGAAAATCAAAGAAAGCGTGCCTCTCAAAGCTTGATAGGGGTGGTGGTTCCTTGCTAGCGGTATTAAAAAAAATAGTATTTTAGGAGTTGTATCTCCATTCGTGGTGGAAAATATTATAATGGTAACTTAGCGAGGCTAGTTGGTTATGGAGGATTCTAATAGATGGTTTTCCATATAGGTGTTTAAGTAGAGACTTCCTAGACAATGAATGCCAACAATACTACACACAGGGTTGGTCTATCCTTGCTAGTGGAGGTTAGCAAAATTGATGTAAATTATTTTATTTAATTAATAAGAGAAATAGAAGCAACACAACAACAACAAGGGTGGTTTTTGTCCGATAGGGCGTTTTCCACCAGAAATATTTGTGTCTCATGTGTTGAATGTTTTTATTCAATACTACACACAAGGTTGGTCTATCCTTGCTAGTGGAGGTTAGCAAAATTGATGTAAATGATTTTATTTAATTAATATGAGAAATAGAAGCAACGCAACAACAACAAGGGTGGTTTTTGTCCCAGAGGGGGTTTTCCACCAGAAATATTTGTGTCTCATGTGTTGAATGTTTTTATTGGTTCATGCTTATGATTTATGGTTCAATCTCTCCTTATGAATTTTAGTTTGTGAATGTTTAAAGGTTTAATTAATTGGAAAAAAAAAATATAAGTGTCTTCACTATTGATTCACCCCTCCATCTGAGTAGTGCTTTGCATTTCTAACAAGTCACAAAGATGATTGTCCAACCATACAATCCATAGGCTCATCAGGACACCATAACATTAAGAAAAACTTAGTAAAATCCAACCCTCTTTGAATTTACTTGATGAAGGAATTTAAGAGATCTGATTATCATATTGCTTCCTTTGATTCATGAATGACATTGTTGCTTCCTTAAGCATCCATTTGAAATACATTACACTTGTTGTCATCAACGACAACATTATGTGCACAAATGTCCCCCCTTGTCATTAGTGGCAACACTGCTAGACATTAATGGTCATTGATGGAATGGACCAAAATCTCCTTGACATTCATCAAAACCCCCCTGACATATTGTTGGGGACTTCCCCTGTTTGATTGCAACTATTCTTCCTACTTGATCTTGCTTCTTCTCTCCTTTGTGATACTACTTCCTCCTTTTGCTTCAATGTTTACTTATCAATGTTTTCATTCTCTCCTCGTTTGATATAAAGGGGAAAGGGACATGGTTGCTTACTAATTATCCATGACTATTCTTGAACCTTTATGAGGTCTTGATCTTGTTGTATATGAACCCACCCCCCCCAAGACCATGCTTCCTTCTATGTAAATTTCCCTTAAGCATCTTCCTCCTGTTAAAGGCTATAGGAAAACCACTTTTAATCTTGACAGAAGATAGTGAGATAGTTCTTCTTGAGAGGAAGAAACCACTCCCATCCTTTTTCTGAGATATTTGAAGCTTTCCATTAGAAATGAATTAATAAATATACCGACAATATATTCTTTGGTTGGAATATGCCTTAATTTGATTGACTAGTCTGCAACATGTTCTCGTAAAAAATGACACTTATAGGAATATGTTTCATTTTTTGAGTTCATGACAAGATTTTCTAAGATATTAATTTCACTACTATTATCACACTTGATAAAAGTAGGTTGATAACTATTTTCTTGAAGGTATTTCAATTTTTTCTTCATCCAGAGAACCTAAGTACAAGTAACTGCCGCAATATACTCTACTTCAATAGTATATAGAGATATTGAAGATTATTTTTTTCTAAGAAAAGAAACTAGGAACATTCCTAAAAATAATGGTCCTCCACTAGTGCTCCTTTTTCATCTAGGCTTCCAACCTAATACGCATATGTATAGGCCTTAAGAGTAATGCATGTTCCCCTAGGATACCATAACCTATAATCCATGGCACCTTGTAAGTACCTAAATATCCTTTTAACTACATTCACATGATATTCCTTAGAAAATTATTGAAACCTACATACGAGTCCCACAACTTGCATGATGTCTGGCCTTGATGTTGTTAAATAGAGAAGGCTACCAATCATTGACCTGTACATATTTTGGTTTACTTCAAGAGACTAATAATATTTTTTGAGTTTATAGATTGTAACTATGGGAGTGCTCATAGAGGCACAACTTTCCATTCCAAACATTTTCAAAATCTCTTTAAAGTATTTATACTGAGATATGAAAATGCCTCTTTTAGATTGTTTAAGTTGTAATCCTAATAAGAAGGATAATTCCGCTAGCATGGACATCTCAACTTATTTCTTCATAGTTGCTACAAATATACTGCTCGTGGACTCATCATTACTACTAGCAATAATATCATCCACATAAATAACAATGATCAACATGTTACCTCTTTTAATCTTGATATAAAAATTGATTTCAACAATGCCTCTTTTGAAAC
Source organism: Pinus taeda (assembly GCA_000404065.3). Lineage (NCBI taxonomy): Eukaryota > Viridiplantae > Streptophyta > Pinopsida > Pinales > Pinaceae > Pinus > Pinus taeda. The sequence goes on along the minus strand of APFE031552258.1, from coordinate 278,930 downwards.
CATGTTGTTGGAGATAACCATCCAATTTGGAGTACCATGCCTTGGGGGCTTGTTTCAATCCATACAATTCTTTCTTTTGTTTTCATACGTAATCTTTGTCTTTTGTCAATTGAAATGCCTCTAGATTCTTAACATAGACTTCCTCTTTGAGTTCCCCATTTAAGAATGCTGACTTCACATCCATTTTCTAAACCTTGATTCCTTTGAAACAAGTAAAGGTTAGAAACATCATGATAGTTTCCACTCATGCTATTGGAGCAAATGTTTCATTAAAATCAATGCCATCAACATGCGCATAATATTTGCATGCAAGTATTGTTTTATTCCTCACAATCTGTCCATCTTCATTGTGCTTGTTTTTGTAAACTCATTTGGTTCCAATTACATTTTCATGTTTAGGTCTTGGAATACATTCCTAAGTCTATTTATTTTCAATTTTATATAGCTCTTCATTCATAAATTTGATCCAATGCTCATCCTTGCTATCTTGTGAAAAAATTTGGGGATCCATAAGAGTTAAAAAGGCTAGGATTTCTTGAGATGATGCATTGACAAGCTTCCTTCGAGTTTGAACTCCCAAATCTTTGTCTCATAGAATTTGATTGTCGAGATGATTTTTTTGTACATATCTAGATAGGGACGTTATGTGCAAGGACTCATCTTGCTCTCTTTGATGTTATTCAAATTATTCATCTTCTTGATCTTTTGATGTTGTTTCTTAGACGATCATAGGATGAGGTTGAGCTTGGGGAAGAACTTCATTATGAGGCAACATTTCATCTACTTTCATATCAATGCTTTCAATGATCACTCATTTTCTTTTATGATAGCATATGTACCCCTTGTTTCAATAGGCATATCCTAGGAAGATTCCTTCATCAACTCTAAATTAAAATTTCCCAAGTTTTTCTTCATTTAGTTTGATGTAGCATTTGCTTCCAAAAAAATTGAAATGATTAACTATGGCCAATATTTCTTTCCATATATCGTATGGAGTTTTAGTGATTTTTCTCACGATTTAAGCCCTATTCAAGATATACAAGACCGTATTTTTTGCTTCCCACAAAAAATGATTTGGAAGTTGATCTTAAAAAATAAGAGATCTTGCCATATCCTAAAATGTTCCTTTTTTCCTCTCAGCTACCCCATTTCACTGAACTATTATTGTGATAGTGAAATGCCTCCCAATTCCATGATGTTCATAGAATTCATTGAATTTATGTGAGGTGAAATATCCTCCTCTATAATTCCTTGAACATTTAATCTTCAAATACATTTCATTTTCAACAAAAACCTTGAAATTCTTAAATTTCTAAAAAGATTCATATTTTTCTTTAAGAAAACTAACCCAAGTCATTATTATGAAATCATCTACAAACAACATGAAATACCTTTCTCCTTTTAGAGAATGCATCCTAGATGGTCCATAGAGATATGTGTGAATACACTACAAGGAAAATACCTTCTAACAGAGGTTATAACGAAGGTTTTTAGTGTTATAAAATTGGTAAAAATTGTTAAAAAAACCTCCTCAACAACATCCATTTCTGGTAGCGGATGTTTTAGAAGAGTTGATAACCTAACCTAATCACAACTAAACAAATCTAGGTGGTCATAGGTTTTAGTGGATGTTTTTTTAGTAGTGTGCTTAATGGAAAAATAACATTAGTGCACTAACACTATAAAATCACCTGTGTTGTAAATTTAACTAAAAGCACAAGGGTGTTGAATGAAAATAACGTTGGTGCCTGAAAAGTATACTTCTCTGGTGCCTATCTCTTAAACAAACACTCCGAGTAGTAATTTTCAGGAACAACACTGAGGTAGGCAAAAAAATATTGTAGGCCCAATGCCTTTATTTAAATTTACAACATCAGTGTGTATGAGTTGTATAAAAGAATTGGTGTGATACTAATATAAGGAACCATTGTTGTTAATTTGAATAATGCACTGGGGTTGGAAGCATTATGTTGGAGAACCGGGGCATTAGTTTTATGAAAACATCGATGCTTTAAGAATTACAATGCATGGGGGAATTAAATGAAAACAATGCTGGTGCTTGAAGAGTATAACACCCCAATGTTGATTTTCTTCCAAATGCCCTAGTGTTGTACTTTTCAGAAAAGGCACTGGGTCATGAAAAAAAAAAAAACTTGCCCCATTGGTGCTTTTACATAAAATAATGTACCCATGCGTATTTATTTTTCAAACACACCAATATTTTGTATAGGGTGCCATTTTTTATTATTATAAATATCATTGTTGAAAAATTTGTATTGAGAGCGATGCACAAAAATATATGATGTTTTTCTATCCATTTTCTCTTTTTAAGAAACATCAACATGTGATAGTGCAATTGTTTTGATTTTTTAAACCCATTATTCATCGAAAAATTGATATATATCTTATAACAATATTCATATAAATTAAATGTTGATTAATGCATTTGTATATGATGTTTGGATTAATTTGTTATATCATCATATTTCACATCTCTTCATTATAATATTTAATCATCCATATATTTAATCAAGGATGTAACATTTCATAGCGACATTGGACAACACAATAGAATGAATTAAAATGCATTTTATTATGTATTAATAAGAGGTTCATTGTCATACACAAATGGGATAGTTATTGGCAACCCCTTGTATTTCAATTGGGACATTATGTCCATTACATGAAACAAAATGTCTGATTTTGACAGACAATTATTTCAAACAATACAACAACTTGCATTAATATCAAAATAGATCATCATTGTTCATTGAAACTATTGTCAGTGCTCAAGCTACTTCCGTGACTTGGGTTATTTGAATGAATGTTTTTCTGATTACATCGGTTGTTTTTGTCCTCTTCATGTTCCATCTAAAAACATAAAAATAAAGTGTAATGAGTGTATCTACATTGGTGACAATAATTACAATTAAAATAAATAATATACATCAATGTACCATAGCAAGAAGTGAGCCAAGAATTGTACGCATGGTCTCAAAACCAATTTTCATTCGTTGTTGAACAACTCTTCCATTGGTATCATTCTATACTTTGTTTCCTGCAAGTTTTATACAACATAATAAATCATAGATTTAATATACATTTTTTTTGTTCTTTTTGTTTGTTTTATTAATTATAAAGTCATGGAAAGTAAAACAAAATAGGTACTTACAAATTCCACAATTAATTTTTGATATGCCAACATATACTCACAACCCATATTTAATCCAATGTCAATCAATTCTTCCAATGACTCTTCTTTGTATTTTAGCACCTACTTGAAGACATTCAAGGATGGTTATTGTAAAACAACTTAAAATATTCAAAAAAGAAACCTTAAGTTGTTATAAGAAAATATTAACAATTAATCACAAAATTTGATATCAACCCTTTTCTTCCTTGTCATGTTTTATGTGCTGAATGAGTTCCAATTTGTTTTCTCTTTTTGCATGAAAATACTTGAAAAATAATATTTAATGATAATTATTTGTTTATATGTACCTAATAGAAAAAATTTATGGTTACATACATTTGAAGCATGTTATTGTTGAGATGGCTCCTCCTGTGATGCAATTATGTCCATTTCCTTGACTATCTCCTTGAACACTTTTTCGGACATTCCTACTGGCATCTTTTGGATAGCATCTTGTTGATCCTTTGAGATTTTCAGAATCTTCTTGAAAAGGTGATAAACTATCTTTATATTGATATATGAAAACTAAGTACAACAGACTTGATATTAATAAATGAATTCTTTGTAATAATATATACACATAATTCTAGAAAAAAATTGTAATTAGGAATATTAATTTTTGAATGATTCTTTTTTCTTGTTGTATGTTTTTGCTATTACAAGTTTGACAGAGTTTCGTTGACCATTACTCTAGAAACACTTCTTGTAGTTTTAATGTAACTTGGCTGTTGGAATCATCCGATTGATTTATGTATTGTAGGTGGAAAGTATCTATATATGTTCATTCCACTATATCACTCATATTTTTGTAAAATCACCCCACCTGCCCCCTTCTGTATATTGATATATGAAAACTAAGTACAACAGACTTGATATTAATAAATGAATTCTTTGTAATAATATATACATATAATTCTAGAAAAAAATTGTAATTAGGAATATTACTTTTTGAATGATTCTTTTTTCTTGTTGTATGTTTTTGCTATTACAAGTTTGACAGAGTCTCATTGACCATTACTCTAGAAACACTTCTTGTAGTTTTAATGTAACTTGGCTGTTGGAATCATCCGATTGATTTATGTATTGTAGGCGGAAAGTATCTGTATATGTTCATTCCACTATATCACTCATATTTTTGTAAAATCACCCCCCCCCTCCCCCCTTCTTCATTAAACTCAAGCCACTCGAGATGAGCTAAGGACCAACTCATCATCATTACATGTGGTTAATATGTTTTCTTAGAACGTCAATTCTTTTCCTTCATTGTTCCTTAAAACATTAACATATGTGAATTAATAGATTGTTTGGAACATGTTATCTAATATTCATAAGTATATTATTAATGGCCATTCAAAATAAGATAACTGATATTGAGTAATATTTTTTCATTCACTTGATTCATCCTTCTGCAATTTCTCCATCATGATTTTACACTCTTTTGCACTTAGATCATAAATAATCTTGTCTAACTTCCTCATGTTATGGATTTTCATGAAACACACTAGCCAATACATATTAGTTAAACTTACATATAGTTCAAATATATTAATTTTGTAAAGAATTTGCAAAGAATTTGTCGTTTTTGTTTTTTTGGATGTGCTATCATTGTGCCGATTAATAGTTTTGCTATTTGACCACTTCTCGATTTTTTTAATTTATTTTTATCAATATATAACCTATACCATTCATTACATAAGCCATTAAATATATTTTATGTTATGCAAACAACTCACAAAATAGAAGAAAAGTAAATCAACGACTTCAGAATCAGCCTCTTTCAGGGGGAAACCACCTTTTCATTACATAAATGAACAATTCTTGGATGATACAAATGACAAGACCTCCTTTATATATATAGGGGTCTAAGGGGTCACAATATCATTAGAGTCGACATAAAAATAATAATGTAAGGGCACAAAAATAACAATATCAAGAACAACAATACAATAAGGGGGTACACTGACAATAACAAAGAGGGAATACACTATTATTATAGGGACATAACATGTCCCTTCCCTTCAAAAAAGTGTTGTCCTCAACGCTTGAGTAGTTATGGATTCTTCTGTATAAAATTCTCATACTCCCATGTGGAATCATCGGCGGGTAAGTTCTTCCACTTGATGAGATACTCTGAAATTGATCGATTTTGTAGCTATCCAGTTCTTTCTTTTGTGGCTGCTTCAGGTTCTAATATTATTTTTCCTTCCTCATCAAGTTCTAGAAATATTGTTTGAACTGGGAGCTTATCACCTATAACCTTCTTTAAGCATGAAACATGGAAAATTGGGTGCACTCGGGAAGATGTAGGAATCTCCAATTTGTATGCCATAGTACTAATCTTTTGCAACACCTTGTATGAACCATAATACTTTGGTGATAATTTATTAGCCTTCTTAGCTTTCTAGATGGAAATTTGTTTGCATGGTTTTAGCCGTAAATATACCTAGTCGCCTACATCAAAACTTCTTTCGTCGTGATGTTGATCTGCTTGTTGTTTCATTCTATTTTGTGCCAAAGTGAGGTTATCATTTAAGGGTTGGAGAACTTGTTATTGATGCTCGATGTGATATTCCACTACTTGAACCTTAGAATTTTCTCTTAAACATGATGTGTTAGATGGTGGATGATATCCATAAAGTGCCATAAATGGGGTCATTTTTACTGTAGTATGGAAGGAAGTGTTATACTACCATTCTGCTAGAAGTAACCACTTGAGCCATTGTGCTTGTTTATCAGATACAAAGCAATGAAGATATCCTTCCAAATATTTTTTGACAATCTCAGTTTTCCCATCAAATTCAGGATGATAAGATGAGCTATGAACTAATTGAGTACCCAAACAAGAAAATAATTCAGTACAAAAATTTCCAGAGAAAATGGGATCTATGTCGCTTACAATAATATTTGGGATTCCATGTAGCTTTTGAATTATTTCCATAAATGCAGTAGCAACTGTACTAGCAAATGGATGTGATAATGCACAAAAGTATGCATACTTGGTAAGTCTATCAATTACCAACATGATGACGTTCTTTCCTTCACAATTGGGTAAATCGATGATAAAATCAATTGAAACCTCCTCCGACGTTGACTTGGAATGGAAAAGGTTGTAACAGACCCGGAGTCCTAATTGTATCAATTTTATTTTGTTGGAAAACTAGACATTCCACCACAAAGTTTTGAATATCAGATTTGAGGCCATCCCAAAAAAATTCCTTCTTAACCCTGTGGTAAGTTTTTAAAATTCTTGAGTGCCCTCCTAAGGGAGAGGTGTGCAATTCCAAAAGAATCTTTTGTTTGAGTTGGGAATTCTTACAAAGGTATAAAATATATTTGTACCATAATGAATCATTTTTCCAGCGAAATGTATCAGATGTACTGGGATCTTGCTGCAACTTTTGAATGAGTGCCCACACTTCTTCTTCATTCTTCCATTCATCCCTTTCTTTAGTTATCCAATCTAGTTGGATAATAGAAATGGCACAAAGAAATGCTTCCACATCCTCATCCTTTCTTGGGAGTGCATTTGCAAGAACATTTTGCTTCCCTTTCGCAACAACATCTTTCTGACCCATTTTTTCTACTCTTCAAAAGATAATATTTGTACTAAAAAATATTTAAGACTATCACAATCAGTTTTTACCTTGAATTGTCTTCCTATTAGGTAAGGTCGCCATTTCTTAAGTGCATGTAGTAGTACCGATATTTCCTTCTCACAAATAGCTTTGTGTAAATACTTTCCTTTAATTGGACGACTTTAAAAAAGAAATGGGTCTTCCTTATTGCATTAAGACATCACCAATTCCATTTCCTGAGGCATCACACTCCACAATAAATGTTTTTGTGAAGTGTGGCGTAGATAAGACTAGTGCTTGGAACATTGCCTCTTGAAGATGTTCAAAGTCCTTAGTTGCTTCTGGAGTCAAAGAAAATGGATCTTTCTTCAATAATGTTGTTAGAGCTGCAGCTATTCTCCCATCATTCTTAAAAAACTTGTGATAATACCATGTCATGAGAAATCCTCGTAGATACTTAATGGATGTGGGGATTTTCCATTCCTTAATGGCTTTAATTTTTTTAGGGTCTACCTTAACACCCTCATGAGATACAATATGACCCAGATATTCCACCTCATGTACTCCAAAGAAACATTTGGATGTTTTTCATATAATTGTTTCTCCTCCAATAGTTTGAGCACCCTATCAACATGTTGAACATGATCCTTCCAAGACTTGTTGTAGATTAGTATATCATCAAAAAATATTAGCAAAAAATTTCTAAGGAAGGGTTTGAAAATGGAATTCATCAAAACTTGAAATGTAGAAGGTGAATTGGTAAGGCCAAAAGACATGACCAAAAATTTGTAATGACCTTCATGAGTTCTAAATGTTGTTTTTAGAATGTATTCGGTCTTCATTCTTATTTGATGATATCCTAAATGAAGATCCAACTCAATGAAGTAAATTTCTCCATGCAATTCATCCAATAATTCATCAATGACATGAATGAGAAATTCATTTTCTACAACCATATGTTCAATTTCACTCTTTTGGGCATAGGGATATCTGTAAGGCCTAATGTTTGGAGGAAAGCTTCATGGAATCAAATGAATAGCATGATCATGAGCATGTATAGGTGGGAGGCCTTTGGGAGTCTCAAATACCTTGGAACGATTGTCCAAGACTTTTTGGAGATTTTGAGAAATAGATGATTTCGTTGTTTGAACCTCTAGTGAACATAATTGTTCAATTATGCCCAGTTGTTCTTTCTTTAGAATCTTGGTCGTGCTATAAGAGATCATTTTCTTTCCTGGTTTCCCTTTGATACCTCTTAATTCAATGTCCTTTCCTTCCCAAAAAAAATTCAAGAAAAGTTTTTGAAAATTAAAAGTTATTGTACTCAAAGATTGTAACCATTGGACTCGTAGTACAACATCAACACCTCCCTTTGGAATGGAAAGAATTGAACTATTCAATATGTATTCTCCCATAGATAGCTTGATATTGTGGCACTTTCTAGGGAAATTTATGGTTCCTCCATTTTCAATCATCACTTGACACTCTGTTGTTGGATATAGGAAGAAATTAAATTCCTTGGATATCTTACAATGAATAAAATTATGTGTGCTACCTGAATCAATCAACACTATGACCTTTTTCTTCTTGATATGCCCTTTTATCTTGAGAGTTTCAGGACTGGTAATTCTCACTAATGTATTACAATATATGGTTAGATTCATTTTTTCTTTCTCTGAGGTTTGTTCCCGTTGTATATCCTCCTCATTTGATGTTTCTTGTTCCTTTTCTTCCTCCTCTTCACAATTTATGTAGAATAATTTCTTCTAAGCACACTTATGACCTTTAGTGTATTTTATATCACAATTGTAACAAAGCCCTTTTGCTCCTTTTTCCTCCAATTTTTGTGGTGTCAACCTTGTAGATTGTGGAGGAATAGGACCATCAACACTTCCATGTTTATAGTTGTGAGTGGTAGACTTCCTTGTTTCCATAATTTTTCTTTCAACTTTTCTTGCCACCCTGAATGCCTTCTCCAATGAATCAAGTTCCCAAAGGTGAACCTCATGGTGGATGTTATATTTTAAACTCCCTATGAATACATCAATCCTAAGCTCCTCTAGAATATTTTATACCCTAATATTCAATTTTTGGAAGTCTTTAATGTGCTCCGCCATTGAACCCTTTTGTTTGAGATTTATCAATTGGGTAAAGAAGGTGTTTCTCCTTGTATCTTCATAATGTGTTATCATTTCCTTCATAAAAATAGATCAGGTGACAAGTGGTTTACGAGAACAAAAGCATCTATACCATACAAACTGATTGGGTTCTAAATATAAAGATGTAATGCATACCTTTTGTGAGGGTTTCACCTCATGTAGATCAAATATTGCTCCATCTGTACTATCCAAGTTACCATATCCCCTCCATCAAACTTCCTCATATCTATTTTTGGAATGTGGTGGTTCTTAAACCCCACATGGGAGTCTCTAAAATCATGATTGATATTTCTTTTGTCTTCATCATGATTTTCATGGATTGCCTTGTCACCTATGGGACGTCTTCTTCTAGCAACTTTTCCAAACCTTCTTTCAATCGTTTTATCTTGACATTCATCATTTATTCCATGTTTGATTTTAAACCATCATTCAAAACTACCATGTCCCTTTTTATACCATCTATATTAACATTCATCATGACTTCTAATTAATTTTTTGTTACTTTTTGTGAGAGAAACATTTGCTGCATTTGGTCTTGCAATTTTGATATATCGTGTTGCATTTCTTCCTCTTCTTCATGTGTCATAGTGAAGCTTGTGAGTTTCTTACTAGGTGTTTCCATTTCATTTCTTCAGGGAATCAATTAATGATAATTATGCTTCACTATGCCTTTTGAATCACTTCAAACTTATTTTTCAAACCAAACTTATACAAATTTTCAAAAAGACTACACACCTTTTTTCCTCTTCATAGGAGCTAGATATTGTATCTGTTGTATCCCTATAATTTTCGACCTCCAAGGTCTGAAATTGCATATTTTGGTAGCCCTATGAGTCCTCTTTCTAACCCCATAAGTATGATCAATATTGGAGTCGTCAAGAAAGAGTTAGGCAAAATCTCCCACAATGACCAGATTATAGAATAGTTCCATAGAGTGAAATTGTACGAAGTGCCATGTGTCACTATTTGAACCTTTGAACCCAAAAATGATACACCAGACACTGAATTTCGTCCTCTTTCTGTACATGCTTACAAAATTTCCATCTGATACTTAGAGAGAAATTTATGACGATTTTCCCAAGGTCACCTTTTTGGGATGTAATTCGAGATCCTGCAAAACCTTAAGTTCCTTGCATAATATCTCTGAAAATATAGCGCAGAAAGATCTTAAATTCAGACTTGAGGTTCAATAAGATTTCGGATCAAATGGGTTTTTTTTCTAGCTTCTGAAATGTCGTAGAAAATAAAATATAGTGAAAACACCACGATGCCCTATTTGGAGTAGTGAAACCATAGAATCCAAAGCTCTGATACCAAATGTTATGCAACCAACTCACAAAATAGAAGAAAATATAGATAAAAAAACTTCATAATCAATCTCTTCGAAGGGGAAACCTCATTTTCACTACATAAATTAACAATCCTTGCCTGATACAAATGACAAGGCCTCCTTTCTATATATAAGGATCTAAGGGGTCATAATATAATCATAGCCGACATAAAAATAATAGTGTAAGGGCACAACAATAACAACATGGGGCACAATAATAACAATATGGGGAATACATGGGGAAAAATAATATAATAAGGGGGTACAATGACAATAACAATGAGGGAATACACTAGTATTATAGGGACCTAACATTTTATAAATAAATCAAATAATTTTTAGACAAAAAGAGCTCTAGAAACTGGTGTGCTTATGAGAATAAATGCACTAGTGTGTTTAATTTAGTAAACACACCAAGCATTTAACTATTAAGCACCAAAAGCAAAAATTAATTTTTTAAAATTCCTTTAAATTATGACAGTGTGATAAGTAACGATAAATGCACCGCCATCATAGTAAATAATAAAAACATAAAAATTAAACACAACTGCTTTGACTTAATGATGCTATTTGTCATAGGAGCATCAAAGCATTTAATTTAGTAAACACAATGAGCATTTAATTATTGAGCATCGACAACAAAAATTATATATATTTTTTTATTTTTAAATTATGACGGTGCGATATGTAATGATAAAAACACCTCCATCACACTAAAAAATGAAAAAATAAAAAAATAAACACATGCTTTTTTACTTAACGATGCTATTTGTCATAAGCATCTTGGTGCATTATATAAAACATGGCACACTTGTAAACAAAATTCGTTTAAAAAATAGACACGATCGATAGGGTTTGGATCCCATTCAACAATTAGTCCCCACAGTTTACATGTGAAATGCATTATATATAGTAATACACAAACCCATTAAATCTAAGGTGCCTAAAATGAAAAGCCCTAATTGTGAAGTGGTAGAGGGAGTTAAACCCTAAGGTGAAATTTTGTAGGTCACATAAGCAAGAAGAAGCAAGGGTTTAAGGTAAGTATCATTTTTTGATTATTTATTTTTAATTAAATATAAATAGGAACAAAGGTTGTAATAATTGTTATTAGTAAAATCAATAGTAAAATTTTTACTGTGCAGGATTTTTTTGTTTTTTGAATTTTAATTAATATAATAGAAATTGTAATTTTTTTGTAGTAAAATTAAAAATGTTTAACTATGGAGGGTTTTGAGTGAAATCACCACAACCAATTCAAATTCTAATCTTTTGAATAGTTGATCTAAATTCCAAATTATTTTTCTACTCATAGTGCTCCCAAATATGTCTCTCTTCAGAATCTCTCTTTTAATTAAATCTAACATAAATTGTAAAAAAATATATTAGTAAAATCAACAATAAAATTTAAAATTTTTACTATGCATGGTTTTGAGTGAATCACCATACCTTTCCACTTTTGATCTTTTGAATAGTTCTATTGTTCCAAAGAATTTTGTTGCTCTACAATGCTCCCAATATGTCTCTCTTGCAAATCTCTCCTTTGAAATTTTTGGAAAAATATTGAAATAATGAATAACGTCTTACTATTTAAAAGACTTAATGAAATTATATTACGTAAAATCAATTATCACTCATTTTCCAATTTCAAAAAACAAACACATGTTTTTTTCTTCACTTTTTCCAAACATTGGTGTGTTTCATGGTAAAATGCACTGGTGTTTTTACGAGTAGCAAACATTGATTAAGATAAATTATTGGTGCAACAATTTAACCAATGTACTGATATGATATAATTCCTTTTTTTATTTTCAAAATCCCACAAACTGGGGCAATTATTATTTTAATGCACCGATGCGGTTATTAGTGAAACACATTAGTGCATTAGTTTTAGAAGAGCATCTCTATGATATAATTTTTTATTTTATTTTTGAAATCTTAGAACCTAATTCAATTATTATGTTAATTTACTAGTGTTGTTATTATTTAAGTGCATCAGTGTGTTTAATTTTACAAGAGCACCAATATGCTTTAAAAGTTATATGGATTTTTATTTTCACATAAAATGACATATTCATCTCAAATTATCCTTTAGGATGCATCCACATGAGTTACAATAGTTCATAGTATACATTTTCCACTTAAAGTCATCTTATTCTTGAAAAATGGTTTGAAAACTATATTGAAATTCAGATTGTGGTTATATGGTTCTCAAAATTAATTTCAGCTATGTACACAAAAAAATTATTGTTGGTTTTTCTCAAATGTAGGGAGAAATTTTCATAATATCAAATGGCCAATTCTTCAAATTCCATCTCAGTCCATATTGTTCAAAGTCCTTCATAGGGTTTTCCCTTTCCATCTCCAGTAAGTTTAGATTTTATTTATATTTCAATTATCTAATTGACTTTTTTTATCCATGTCAATTTGAATAGAAATGTATCCAAATTCTTAGGATCTCGATTCAGAATTGAGTTTAGATGCAAAAAATATTCCACCATTTCAAAAATGTTGGAAGCTCTTATCAGGAGCAACATACGGCAAGTAGTTGGTAGATGAAAATGGACAGTCGTTTCACCCTACCAATTAGAACACAACATCTTCTAGCCGTAATCATGGGCTAGTGATGGTGAAATTTTGTTGGTATAATGTAATTTCAACAAATCGATTGAATTGTTCTTACTAATGCCATTGATATACTAATGTTCAAATGTTTTTGAAATTAGGATTCTAGTGATGATGAGCGATGAACCTACCATCTTCCATAGCACGCCACTACAATGTGAAATTAAGAGAAGGCTACATTAAGAGAAAAAATCAGAGAGGAATCATGTAAATAATGGTTGAATCAACCACTTATTTAATTTCCACTATGTCCATGTTCACTAATTACGAATGAATACAATAGTAGCAGTTATTCATCACAAGTTGGCAATGGAGGAAATCAAATAAATGTTGGTAAGGATGATTAATTATGGCATATGACTGCCATGGAGGAAATGTTGTTAGATTTATTCTAGAACAATGAGCTAGGAGATGATGCTTATATAATTGATACCTTATTCGAAAGCCTAAAATTGGCTTCCACCACCCATCTCTTTGGACGATGCCACCAATAAAAGTCTACCTAGCTGGGGACAACGACATTATTGTACAACTTGAAAGCAAATTTTGGCATGTCAAATCCATGTTTCTCAATAATATTAATGTAATTGACCATGATAAAATCCCTTATATTTTGAGAAATCTTGTCCTCTAATCAACATTAAAAATGGTCAATTTTATGAGCATTAAATATTGACATTGTACATTTATATTTCCCACCAACTATAGGTTATTCAAAGTTAAGGTTCTTCCAAGTGATAATTTCTTGCCCTGTATTTGCGAAGACACAAATCATTTGTTGAAAATGTTGGGTGTTGAGTACATATCATATCATGCACATCCAAATAATTGTATTCTATGAAGTGGGGAATATTCAGAAAAAGATATATGGCTAAAATGTGGGCATGACAGGTACCATAAATAAAATAAAACGTTAAATCACATGCTCCTCCTCCTAAGATATTTGGACACATTCCTCTAATCCCAAGGATTCTAAGGCTCTTTATTTGCAAAGAATTAGCTATGTTGGGGATGACATGCCTCACACATAAGTGAATCGAGAGTTATGAAAATCCCAATAGATTTAATAGCCATGAAACATATAGAGGATACATGCCCCAAACAATTCAAGGATGAATTATGAAGTCTACAACTTATCATAGTCATGGATGGTGTCAACCCATATTCCCTCTAAAACACTAACTATTTTGTTTGGCATGTAGTATTGATCAATAAAAATTTCCCCCCATGGTTGTTCGTGAATAATAAACATCTTATGTTGGATCTAATAGTCCCTAGTAGAAGACAAATGAAGAGTATGGATGTCTACATACAACTATTGGTAGATGAATTCAAGGAATTATGGGAAGGGATACATGTATATGATGCATCAAGATCCATCACAATAGAGAGGATTTTTACATTGTGTAACATATATGCTTACACCATACATCATTATCTAGGCATGGAATTTGATTTGGTAAATTACATGTTTATTGATTTGTTTATATACATAACAATATTGTTTCACATATTAATTTGAGTCCTTGCAATTTTTATGTTGTTCATGATCGCTAACTTGCTCTGTATTATACAATAATTTTGTAAGTCTTGTAACAAAACAATATCATGGATTTAAATGTTGTGTACCTTCTCTGATAGCTAGGCGGTGCAACCACCTATGCAGTCTAGTGTATGATTGATCCAGAATATTCCTCCCAGAAGAAAAACTTTATAGAAAAACAACATATACTTTAAATGGTAATGTAGGTTTTAACCCCATACAAAGATTACCTGCATACGAATTCTAAAACATAGGAAATAAACAATGCAAGAGCATAACACATAAAACACATATACACAGATATTTTCCCCTAGATCCCAAAATCGAGACTACCAGCTTGATTTTTCATTATGTTTCTTTCAATGTTACAATACATATATATACATGCCGAAGCATCCAATACCATGGACCAAAAACCATTGCGCCCAAAACTATGTGCAAAAACCATGCACAAAACCATAGGTAGGTCTACCCACCTAGTATAGGGTCCAAAAAAAATTTCCCTGGGCCGCTATCCCAGACCCTGTAGAGGGGGGCTAACCACCCCCCTCAAACCTCCTATGACCCCCTGTTGCAAAATCAGTGCAACAAAGGGGTCACTCCGCCCCCCTTCTAACCCCTCGGTTCACTAGGGAGGCTAGTCATGGAAAGAATATGACACAACCCAACATTCTGCCACTTTTTGTTTTATTTCCATAGGCGGCCACAAGAGAGCTTAGTCATTTATCTAGCCCTGCAACACCCATTTTTTCTCTACGCCAAGAGAACTTCTCAGAGCTCACATATTTTATCAATGCATCTGCAGTATTCTTCAAGGTGTCCACCTTTAAAAGAAACACATTTTTGTCTTCTATCATATCCCTCACAAAGTGATATTGAACATCAATGTGCTTTGTCTTTGAATGGTAAGCAAGGTTCTTTGCCAAGAAAATTGTACTTTGGCTTTCACAGTATATTATTATAGCTCCCTGTACTAACCCAATACTTGAACACAATCTCTGCAACTAGACTGCTTCCTTGCTTGCATGAGTGGATACCATATATTCTGCTTCTGTAGTTGATAATGCCAATATAGATTGTTTCTTACTCATCCAACTGACTGCACCTCCAAATAGGCTAAACACATACCCACTTTTAGATCTTCTCTGATCCATATATCCAGCCCAGTTTGCATCAACAAAGCCACAAATATCCAAAAATCTGTCCAATCCTGGTCCTCATGGTAGCACAAACCATAATCACTAGTGCCACGCAAATACTTGAAAACTTGCTTCACTGCTATCTAATTCTCTTCCCTGGTTTTGAGACAAACCTAACTCAATACTCCCACTGCATGTGCAATGTCTAGTCTAGTACAGCCCATCACATACATTAGGTTACCAGCTGCCCTTGCATATGGAACACGGGACATGTCCTCTTCCTCTTCTTGTGTTTTGGGACACTGTTCAACAGATAACTTCACACCTACAGGAATATGAACCTTCATCGATTTACTATCCTGCATAGTAAACCTCTGAAGTATTGTCTCGAAATACTTCCTCTAGTTTAACAAGGGCTTCCTCTTTGCCCGATCTCTTTTAATTTCCATGCCCAAAATATAGTTTGTAGCACCAAGATCCTTCATGTCGAATTTGGAGGACAATTGGGTCTTCAAATCATGGATAATTTCTTTGTCATTTCCAACCAGCAACATATCATCCACATACAAGACCAGATAAATAACATGGTCACCAATTGATTTAAAATACACATAGTGATTTGCTTTGCTTTTGTTGAAGCCAAGTCCCTGTATAAATGTATCAAATTTCTGATACGACATCCTTGGTGACTGTTTTAACCCATACAAAGACTTCTTTAACTTGCATTCTAGTTATTTCTTACCCTTCATCATAAAGCCTTCAAGTTGCTTCATGTAGATCTCTTCTTCCAGATCCTTGTGAAGAAATGTTGTCTTCACATCCATCTGTTCTACCTCAAAATCAAAAGCAACAACAACAGATAAAAGTAATATAATAGAAGCTACCATGGCAACAAGAGAAAAAATATCTCCAAAATCAATTCCTGGCACCTGGGAATATCCTTTTTCTTGTTGGGTTGTCTTATATTCTTTCCATTTATTTAATAAGGGGTTTGAAGGGCACCCGTAACCCCACTTTATGGGGTCCGGGGCAACACCCCATAAAATTTTGGTTTTGGACCCTATGTTAGGTTGGATGGACCCACTTATGGTTTTTTGCATGATTTTCGCACATTTTTTTTGGACGCGATGGTTTTTAGGTCCATGGTATTGGATGCGATGGTTTTTTGTCCATGGTATTGGATGCTTCGACATGTATAAATATGTATTGTAATATTGAAAGGAACATAATGAAAAATCAAGCTGGTAGTCCCGGTTTTGGGATCGCGTGGGAAAATCTCTGTGTATATGTTTTTTATGTGTTATGCTCTCGCATTGTTCATTTTTCTGTGTTTTAGAATTCGTATGCAGGTAATTTTTATACGGGGTTAAAACCTAAATTTGGTATCAGAGCAGTTTTGGCTTCAAGGGGATGCCTTTGTTGCTGAGGGGTTTCGCTCGGGCCTGTGGTAGACCTTGTTCAATGGGAGATGTGCAAGATCGATTCGGGTGGTGAAAGAAAATGGCGAGTAGCGGAAAGATAGAGATCGAGAAATTTAATGGTCGAAGTTTTGAGTTGTGGAAACTCAATATGGAGGATCTGTTGGTGGATAAAGAACAGTGGATCATTGTAGATATGGGTACTAAACCAATGGGAGTGTTTGATGAAGAATGGAAGAAGTTGTATCGAAAGGAAAAGAGCACAATACAATTATGTGTCTCAGATTCAGTATTGCTGAATGTATGAGGGGAAGCTATGGTGAAGGCTTTATGGGACAAGTTAGGGACTTTGTACCAATCTAAGTCTCTCGTGAATAAAATATTCCTACGGAAAAAGCTATATAACCTGAGGATGAAATATGGAGACACGATGACAGATTAGTTGAATGCATTTAATATTGTGGTAAGTTAGTTAGCATCTCTTTATATTAAAATTTCAGGTGAAGATAGGTGCATTAGTTTGTTGTGTTCTCTACCATATTTGTGGGATAATCTGGTTATTGCAATAGATAGCAACGCAACTGCCTTGCATTTTGGTGAAAGTCTCATCCTTGCTGACGGAGGAGATGAGATGAAAAAATATGGAGAGCCAAAATGGTGATGCCTTGTCTGTACGAGGACAGACCCAGAACAAAAACACAAATAAGTTATCGAGTGGGAGATCTAAATGTCCAGGAAAACTTGTAAAGGTGGTGTGTTGAAAATGTGTAAAGGAAGGGCACTACAAAAGGGACTGTAAATCTAAAGCTCTTGACAAAGGAAAGGGATTTGATGAGGCTCCTTCTACAGAGGCAAAAACCACCTCAGATGAAGGTGGGGATGTGTACTTGGCTTCTTCAAGTACACATGTAGATCATGAGGCATGGCTGATTGACTCAGGTGCATCCTTTCACTTCACCCCCCATAGAGAGTGGTTCTACGAGTATGAGAAATATGGTGGTGGTGATGTCTTCTTGGGGTATGACAGGAAGGCTAGAATCATTGGTCGCGGAAAAGTAAAGTTGAAGCTCCAAGGTGGAAGGGTTAGAACACTTCTAGGTGTTCTACATATTCCTGCATTGGCCAGAAATCTGATTTTTGTAAGCAAGTTGGATGATGCAGGTGTAAAAACAGTGTTCGAGAAGGATACCTACAAGATGGTTATGGGAGCACTGGTATTGATGCGGGGAGTTTAGATTGGAACTCTGTACAAGTTGCAAGGTAGCACTGTTATTGATGGGTGCAATAGTTCTATGGTTCCTGAAAGTGGAGCAGAAAATCTAGTGGTCTCTGGAGAGAAGACCATGATGTGGCATAAAAGGCTTAGACATATTGGAGAAAAGGGCCTTTGGATACTTCATGGTAAAGGTATGGTAGAGGGTATGAGTAATAGCTCTCTGGATTTTGATTTCTATGAAAATTGTGTATATGGGAAGCAGAATTGGGTGAGTTTCCCCTCTGATATTAAGAGGGCAAAACAGATATTAGAACTTGTACACAATGATGTGTTTGGACCTGTGAAGGTTCCATCACTAGGTAAGTTTGTGTACTATGTATCATTTATAGATGACT